>SZWC01024293.1:1332-16332 GCA_023375785.1 Penium margaritaceum
TTGCCCCGTCCCTAGTTCGCTGAGAACACTCTCTCCTTTGCACTACACATTCCCTTGTTAACTCATCCTCTATGCCTGCTCACTCTCACAATGCCAAGACCAGAAGAGACCATAGAGGCTCTCCAGGCCGCCCTTAGTGAGGTCCAGGCGGCCCGCCGCAAAGCTGAAGATGACATGCAACACAGCAACAAGGCATAGTATGCATTAGCCACCACAGTGGCGAACCTAGTCATAAAGCCCCTACGTATTGTCCCTGCCCTTGCTGCTGTCCTTCCTGCTGATGACACTACATCTGCTAACTCATATGTGCCTCCTAGTGGAGGTGTCCCTAACTCCTATTCGCCCGTTCTTTCAGCAGCCGCTCTCGCTCGCATCCTCCTACCTGCACAGCAGAAGGACTTCGAGACCCTGCCACCACAGTTCACCTCCAAACTCACCTTCACATAATGGGAAACACGCTTCAGCGTGTGGGCCCAAGGAGAACTGTTATGGGAGTATTACTCCCCTCCAAAGGCACCGTTTGTTCCACAGCCAATTGAGGCAGCTCGGGTCGTCTGTGCTCTCATCAATGCCAGACCCGAGAGTCTTCTAGATGACATTGGTATGTACAATGTAGGCCCAACACGAGGCACACCTCCAGACCCCGTCAGCGCATACGCCCTCATTCGTCGTCGCAAGACAGTCACTGGACATGCAACCCAGAGTGCTCTTACTGTGCAGTTGAACATCTCGTAGATGCGGGCTGATGAGACTGCAGATGAGTATTAGGCGCGGAATCTGCGCCTGCTGCGCGACCTGGGCAAAGATGCTCCTGGCTCTTTGTCTGCCTGCTTGTCCATTGTTACGGGCCTTATTCCAGAGCTCTCTGATCTCCATCTACATGTCTCCCTAACAGAACTTGAGCGTCTTGCTTCTGCTCCACTCCCTGTGGACACACCCCCAAGGATTAGACCTCTCTATTACTTCACTGCTTCCCGCCTCACTGATTGGTGGAACACTCTGTAGAACAAGCGCATGCATCGCACTACGGTTGTTGCCATCATGACCTCCTCGTCCTCCTCTGCATCCGCCGCCACCTCACCTTCAGTCTCCACTTCCCTCGCTGCAGCTCACTCCACTCAGGCGGCTTCTCGTGGTGGTGGTTCCAATCGTGGGGCGGCCGCAGTGGGGGCAAAGGACGTGGAGGTGGCCGGGGTGGCATATCGTCCTCCAGCTCCACCATCAGAACAGATGTCACCTGCTGGAACTGTGGCGCTACTGGCCACTCTACGCCCAAGTGCCCTGCCCCCTGTGATGATGTCCGTATGGCCTCCTCCATGAGTGTACATTGGGCACGCACTGGAGTCACCTCCTCTTCAGCGGCTGCGGCGGTGACGGTCGCATCTTCTTCCTCCTCCTCCTCAGCCTCCACTCTCGCCACCACTTCTGCTCCCCTTGAGCCATCATCGTCACCCCCCAGTCCTTGGGGCTGGATCCCGCCCCCATCAGGTCCTCCCTAGTACGGTCCTCTGTCCATAAACTACCCTGCACCCTCCTAGACGCATGACGATGGCCACCTGTCTGACCGTTCCTCTGACCGCTCCTCCGATCACTCCTCTTGCCGCCGTGACGAGGAGCGTGTTCTTCAGCGGCACCTCGCTCAACTCCTCCACCTTCGTTCTCAGGGAGGTGAGAGTGTGAGTGGCCTGTGTCCTGTGTTTGTTTGTGAGTCTGATGCCACCCTTCGCGATGCAGCGTCTGGGGGTGTTCAAGGGGACCTACATGATGCTTGTGACTGGATTGAAGAATGGCAGTCTCACACGTTCCCCAGTCGCCTTTGTGAATCCTCCTCCCTCTCTCTTCGTGGCACTTTCGCTGTCTGTCTTGTTCTTCCTACCACTCGTGTAGCCCCTGGCCTCTGGATCATTGATTCCGTGGCCACCCACCACATGACCTCTTGCCGCTCCTCCTTTGTTTCCCTTGGCCCTGCCGGCTCTGATCGCTCTGTCCGCACTGGCTCTGGCCAACTCCTTCCCCTTCATGGTGTCGGTGTTGTTCATTTCGTTGGTCCTCGCGACACGGTCTATCGTCTTGGTGTGCTGTGCTTCCCCGACCTTGAGGTCAGCCTCCTCTCTGTGACTACCCTTGAAGACCAGGGCATGACTTCTCGTCCAGCCGCAGTCTTGCCTTGATTTCTCTCCACTCGTCTGGTCGTGTTATTCTGAGTGGAGTACGCTGTGACCGCCTGTTTTGCTGTCGCTTTCCCTTCCCTCATCTTCCGATGCCTCTGCTCTTGGTCATGTGGCGCCCTCCTTGTCTCCTGCCCATGTTGATCTCTTGCATCGTCGGCTTTTTCACATTCACACTGCTGCCATCCAGCGCCTCCTTTGCCTTCAGCCTGCTGCGTGCCTGGACCCTGCCACCTTTGCACCTCTCTGCTCCTCGAGCTATCTTGACTTTGCCAGTGGCAAGATGCATCGCTCTCCGTTCTCCACCTTTGAGTCTCGCTCAGCTCACCTTCTTGACCTTGTCCATGCTGATGTCATGGGTCCGTAATCCCATGCCTTTCTTGGTGGTCTTGGTCACTACATTCTCTGTTTGACCGATGACTTCTCCCGGTACCGTTGGGTCTTTTCTCTCCATCACAAAAGTGAGGTTGCTGAAGTCTTTGAAACGTGGCTGCCTCAGACCCAGCGCACTTGTATTTGTCCTCTGCGTGTGTTTCTTAATGACACGGGAGGTGAGTTCCTCGGACCCACCTCCCGCTTCCTTCAGTCAAGTGGTGTTTGTCTTGAGCTCACATCCCCCTATTCCCCTTAGGAAAACTGGGTGTCTGAACGCTGCAATCACACCCTTGCTGATGGGGTGCGTACCCTTCTTTCTGCCTCCGGTCAGTTCCCGTTGTTCGCCTTTGAAGCCATGTCCTACATGACGTTTGTCTGGAAAAGGGTTCATCACGGTCCTCTTCCCCACACGGTCACACCCCTTCAGCGCTGGACGGGTCGGCGCGCCGACCCTCGCCTTGCCCGCGTATCGGGGTGTCTTGCTTCTGTCTAGCTCCCCACCGATCACCGGGATGATAAGCTGTCCCGTCGCGGTCGCCTATGCGTCTTTCTTGGTGTCTTTTCCTTCTCCAAAGCTTGGAATTTCTCGGATCCCTCCCCCAATTGCGTCATTGAGTCCCGTGATGCCCTGTTCTTTGAACACTTGTTTTAATGGGATGCTCCCCGCTTTGGTGGGTCCCTCTCTCCACACTCTCGGGGTGAAGGTGGTCCTCTCCCCTGTGGGGTATCTTCTCTCCCCTCCGTGCGTCCCTCTCCCCTATCTCCTCTACCCCACTAGGTCCCTCTGCCTCCTCTTTGCCTCCGAGTCTCGGCACTGAGCCAGCCGAGTCCTCTGCTCTGGTGGTTTCTCCCACGTCTTCTGCCTCTCCCCCTTCTGGCTTCCCATGTGCCCTCTTCTGTGGACTCACCCTCTGCTGCTGAGCCGGCCTCACTGCCAGCGTCTCCTGACCGCCCTGAGCACCCTACTCCCTCTGTCTCGTCTCCACCTCCTGCTGCTGCTGTGCACCCAGCCTCTCTTGTCCAGTCCTCCCCGGTGCGGTCTGTTCCTTCAGTCTCACCCTACACACGTGGTGGTCGCCTCAGTGCCCTCCCATCCCAGTCTCGCCCTGTGGTCTCAGGTGACCCTGGTCTCCATGCTCTTGGCCTCATGACCTCTGGCTTGTCTGCTGCTGCCTTTGTTGTTAACCCCAGCACTGCTCTTGGTTACTCCCTCATTGAACAAGAGTTCCACTCAACCCTCTCGTCATCTGTAGCTGGGTATGTTGCCTCCTGCTTTGCTACCACCGGTCTCTCTTCCCTTCCGCCCGAACCACTGACTATTTAGGCGGCGCGTGTAGCCACAGAATCCACTTTGTGGGAGTAGGCCATGAAGGTTGAACTTGATGCACTCTTGGAGCACGGTCTTTACGAGCTGGTGGACCTACCACCAGGCCGCAAAGCTGTCGCGGCTAAATGGATTCATCGGCACAAACTGAACCCAGACAACACTATTGAGCGGTACAAAGCACGTCTCATGGCAAAGATGTTCTCCCAGATTCCTGGTGTGGACTTTGACGAGACGTTTGTACCAGTTGGCCGCTATACAACCGCCAGAATATTACACAGCCTGGTTGCCCAGCATGATTGGGAACTGGAGCAAATGGACGTAAAAAATGCTTTATTGCGTGACAAGCTAGATGAGGAGATTTACATGGTGCAGCCACGATGTTTCTCAGATGGGACAAACCGTGTGTGGCGACTACGCAAGGCCCTCTATGGGCTTAAGGAGTCCCCATGCCGTTGGAACCAAGAGATCACAGTGACTCTGGAGAGAGGGGAATTTAGAAGGAGTCCAGTGGACCCTGCTCTGTTCCTTAGCTCCCCTTCAAAACCGTTGGTTGCCATCTTGGCTTACGTTGATGATCTCCTCATTGCGTCTCCTGACACTTCTGCCGTCTCTGTTGCTAAGTCCCGTCTGTAGGCAGCCTATACGATGAAGGTTCTGGGTCCGGCCCGTGTCTTTTTGGGCATGGAGCTAGAGCGTGACCGTGCACGTCGCACTCTGTACGTGCACCAGGCTACATACGTCTGTGGCCTATGGGAGCGCTTCAGTCCCCTCCTCACTGCCATTCCCACTACTTCTAGACCCTTGACCCCTACGGGTCAATCACTTCTGAAATCCTTGGACCTCTCAAAGCTGGTGGAGACAGTGGATGTGACTGTCTACCTTCGAGTCATTGGCTCACTGATGTACCTTGCCACCACCACACGTGCTAATGTTGCCTTTGCGGTCAACTTCATGTCTCAATTCTTGCACTATCCACGAGAGCGGCATGTTAGGGCTGCATTGCAAGGCGTCCGCTATGCACTCTCCACACCACGTGTCGGTCTTTACTTTCTTGCACAACCCTCCCTCGTGGTTGATGGCTTCATCGACAATGACATGGCACACGACTCTGATGCACGCAGTCAAACTGGGTACATTTTCATGGTTGGTGGGACCGCTGTCTCTTGGAAAAGCGGTAAACAAGGGAGTGTTGCCCGCAGTACAGCTGAGGCTTAGTATGTTGCTCTTGGCGCAGGCGCGTGTGAGGTTGTTTCGTTGTGGCATCTGCTGCAGCACTTGAGTGTCCCCATCCGTTACATCACTCTACGTTGTGACAAGCACAAAGGCCATTTATGAGATTAGTGGCATGCATCACTCCTGCATCAAGCACATCAATGTTGAGCATCACATTTTTCGTGAGTGCATTGCTGCCGGCACTGTCCAGGTTACTTGGGCGGACACACGTTCTCAGAGAGCAGACTTGCTCACCGAAGCACTCAGTCGTAATGTTTTCAATTGCGATGTTCATACTATTGGTCTCATCTGTCCCCATGACCCAGGTTGAGTGGCTCTGTGTGTCTCACACGTCCCTGTTCGTCTCATCCTCCTGATACTTCATGTGTGTGGGGTGTTTGCCTACGGGTCATGGTGGAGTGTTGAAGTTTGTTGGCCACTCACATCTCTATGCCCTCTTGTCTTCTCCTCTATGCACACACATGTATAGATTAATTGACATGGGCACACCTGGGAAGATGTCAAGAGGGCCTACCATGATTGGTGTCTCTGGCGACTTGACCCAAGTGCTTCACCCAGGAGTGCCTTCAGGCACATGCATGGTCATGACTTGCTTCTTTATCTCTCATGTGGGAGATGCTAGGGTCCGTACAGGTTTACTGCTGTACCCTGAATCATGTTTGCTTGCCTTGAGTGTTTTCTGGGAGATCTGCATGCCCCGGGTGCCGATCCTTAAGGGGCAATCATGCCTGGTTTACCCGAGAATTGGTGAGTAGCCGCCGTTTGGTTTAATACCGAGCGGTCGGGCTCGACCCTCGGGAGGGGGTGTGTGCTTGCTTGGGTGTGTTGCCCGTCGCAAGTGCACGCTCACCGGTTGCTAACTCTCGCCCGCTCCCCATTCACTTTCTTGTCTTGGTTTATTCGAGTTCATAAGGCAAGTGTTCCCCGTGTCCATGGCGTCCCGTGTGCTTCCTCATGCCTTGATGCTATCCTGCATACACGTGCCCTAGGATTTTTCCTAGTAACTACACGTACCCGGGTAAGTAAAGAAAATAAAACCCAAACCCCCCAGTTGAACTACGGGGTTTGTCGGATACTGGGAGGGGGGTTACGACATGCCGCGCACGCTGGCATAATAGAAAGGGGATCTTCCGGGCCCCACTACCGTGGGGCCCGGCAGGTACCTGGGCAAGTAAAAAAACATAACACAACCCCCCGGTTCAAGTAGGGGGCTTGTTAGATATTGGGTGGTGGGGGTTTGCGAGATGCAGTGCACCTTGTCGCAAGTTTTTGAGTTCGCACTTTCGACTTTCAAAACTCGCGACGGGGTTGTTTCTGACATCGGCGATGCCAGTGTGAGCGTCGCCCATTTTGCCCTCGAAGTCGGTGAATTCCGGCTTTGAGGGCGTGGGTACAGTTTGAGAAGATGTTAGGAGGATTCCTAGCATGCTTGCCACAGACTGGGCGTCAGCGCTCAGTCAGCTCGCGACGTCAACACAGGTCGGACGCGAAACGGCAAGGGTTTGGCTAGACGACACGACTCAGTGTCAAATGTGCTTCCATCAATAAACACATGCAGAGAGAGATAACAAATGACAAGTCCACAGCATAAACACATGCCGCGGCGCATGACAAGTGTCGCACGCGGCAGTGCAAGGTCTGTCCTAAAACCGGCCCAAAAACACTGTATTGGTCGTAACTCAACACAGACAAATCAGAACGCTACGCCGTCTGAACCTAGAGATGCAGAATCGCAAGCCGGACGCTGCGACTGGTCACACGCATAAGTCTAGCACCCATCGGTGGACATGAAATGCAAAACATGCAAATCGTGCTCAAGAGCCAGTCCATCGAGAAAACTCTAGCGTCTGTAGAAAAACCGCAAAGCACCCTAGCAAGCACCCAGGGCATCGTGGCAGCTCTCTGGCAGCTGTTGGTGGATGGAGCCACCACTCGTCGTTGCTCCGGCGCCAGCTGCGTCCGCATCAAGGATAGGCTGAAAAAAAACTACAGGAGGTCCGAGACAACATCCACGACGCTAGGGCAGTCGTCGGTCAGCTCCGAGTGGGTGATCCACCACCTTCCGACGAGCTGGTGTCTCTGGGGTCCGCATCGAGGACCATGTCATTGCGCTCTCCTGTATCGTTGCTCTCCTTGCCGTCGCTCGGGACGGGTGAAAGCCACACACACCAACACTCCACTTGGCTGACACAACTGTCAACATAACGATGTCTGAGCGAAGGCAAGAGATGATGGCTCAGGCAACCAATCATAGCGAGCACTGATCAAGCATACCACAGCACAGGGACTCCTCGTGACAATGGTGCATCCCACCAAAAATCCGGGTCTCGACCATGCACGAAGTCAATCACACACCTACATGTCAAATATCATGCAAGAGAGACAGAGAAAGAAGGTCTCCTCGTGACTCCGGAAAATTTCTCCGGGTGTCCGGGTCTCGACCACATCATGCATGGATCATACATAACACATGTAGACAATGGGTTTCCACGTCACACTGGTAGAACTCAACAGGTGCACGGGTCTCGACCAACATAACCTTGCATGGATCATACACAACACAAGGAGGCAATCAGTCCCCACATCACAGCGGTAGAACTCACCAGGTGCGCGGGTCTCGACCAGCATAACCTCAACCATAGCATCGTGCCACACCCCAAGTAATCTCGCTCTCCTCAAAAGGGTGTCAGGCCAAAGTCCACACACCAACACTCCCCCTGGGCTGTAGAGGGTGACAAAACAAACAAAGCTGATGGCTGCTCCCAACACAATCCGTGAGGAAGGAACACGGCTTCCCCATGGCCACATACCCATGAACAACAATAGCAAGGGTGACGCTGATGCTGGTGGGATGTGCTCGCACAGAGCCTCACCCTGGAGCGGGGTCGTCGCTATCGTCGGCGTTGCTGTTATCGTCGTCGCTATCGTAGTCGTCACTACTGTTGTCATCTGCTGATGTGACTGGTGCAGCGCTAAGGGCCTCCTCCAAAACAATCGGTTGCTGGATGGCCTCCAACTGCTGAGTTGCATATCGCCTCTCGGCCTTCAGAACGTCGAGGCGCGTGTGGAGCTCAACAAGCTCTTACAAGGCAGCCAACCGGTTGGCTGCATCTACGGCATGTAAACGGTCAGTCGCGGAATGAACCTGACGGTGGACCTCAATAGTGTGCGCATCGGCACGAGCCAAGGCCTCCTATAACCTCGTGGTCTCACCCCGTAGGAAGGAGTGGAGCTGCGTCTGCTCGTCGCACAAGTCGACGTCCTCTACGTCAGTCGTCGACTCAAGTACCGCCGGGCCACGAGGTGCTGGTAGAGCCGGAGCGCAAAACAATGAGTCGCCACGTAAGTCGTCTGGTGCTGTAACGACTGTTGCGAAGGCACCTGCTGCTTGTGACACACCTGTCGCTCGGCCGTCAGCTGCTTTCCGGACGTCGGCACGTGTAGGTTCAGCTGCATCCGCGACAATGTCGTGGTCATCGAAGGTGCGGTCAGTGCCATGGTTCTCCGCGTGACCCCTGGTGCGCAGCCCATCATCAACCTGCTGCTGGAGGTCCGCCTGTCCCAGATGTGCATCCTGTAGAGACCACTCGACCGCCTCGAGACGCCTGTGTATATCCTCCACACACTCCTCGACAGCCCGTCGTGCTGGAACATCCTCGATGTAACAGCGGCTGCTGGCTTCCCAAAGCTTGACCATGAGACTTTGCACGTGCGCCTCCGCTCGAGCCACCACAGCCTCCTGCTCATCGACCGCAGAGAGTAGGTGCTCGGGTACACGAACTATAGCTTGAACGAGAATAGCTGTGTCTTCAGCTAGAACCGCCATGGTGTCAGCGACAGCGGTCAGGGCAGCGAGGTGTCGGAGGTCCGCAGCTCACTCTGCATCCTCCATGTCGCACACACGGATGTCTGCTCTCACCGAGGAGCCATCTCGTTCTCGTGCCGCGGCTACTACAAGAAAGTCAGCGCAGTGGGCCTCTACGTCTACCTCCGACCCTGTGTCCGACCACTCCATGACAGACGACTGATCCTCGTAGAGGAAGTCTGCCTCATACAAGTGGTCCATCACTTGCTCCTGCTGCCCAGCACTATCTGTCTGAACCACCTGGGCATCTGCTGGGGGCCGAGTATCAGCATCTCTATCACTTGCTCCTGCTGCTGTTCCTGGCACCATGGCAGCTGTCTCCACACCTACTAAGGTCGGAGCGTGCACACCGTCAGGCGCAGCTCCTGCATCAGCCGTCGTCATGTCATCCGCCAAGATATCAACGAACACCATCTCCATCCCCGCCTCAGACTCAGCCACGGACCAATCGTCCTCTGCAAAGAGTCTCCATCAGGGCGAACGTCTCCCCCCCCAGAACTCTCCGCTAGCTGATTCTGCTGTGTAGCGTCGTCCACCTCAATCATCCTACACTGTAGAGCAGTCGCCTCACCAATGCCGAGCTCCCTCGCAGTCGTCAGCGGACAAACCATCCCTCCCACGACTGACATCGCGGCAGGAGCTGTGGGGACTCGGCAGACAACCCCTTGGACAGGAGACGAGGGGGTCTCGTCACCTGAGACTCCTCCCACAATTGCGTCGGATGGTGCTTCCTATGCGCGCTGTGCAAGACGAGCAGCTCGTCGTCGCACATGATGAGTGCAAGAACGCGCGGTACGGCGAGGGGCTGAGGGTCTGTCCGTCGGTATGATGCCGACAGCCTCCAAGACGAAGCGGATTGTATTGGGAGCAGCAATCAGCTTTGCTCGAGGACACCGAGGGGCCTTCCTAGAATCTTCTCATGGTATCAATACGATAACAAATGACAAGTCCACAGCATAAATACCTGCCGTGGCGCACGACAGGTGTTGCACGCGGCAGTGCAAGGTCTGTCCTAATACCGGCCCAAAAACATTGTTTTAGCTGCCAGAGAGCATTGTTTTGGCCGTAACTCTGCACAGACAAATCAAAACGCTACGCCATCTGAACCTAGAGATGCAGAATCGCGAGCCGGACGCTACAACTGGTCACACACATAAGTCCAGCACCGATCGATGGACAGAAAATGCAAAACATGCAAATCGGGCTCAAGAGCCAGTCCACCGAGAAAACTCTAGTGTGCAAAAAAACTGCAAAGCACCTCGGCAAGCACCCAGGGCATCGTGGCAGCTCTCTGGCAGCTGCTGGTGGATGGAGCCACCACTCGTCGGTACTCTGTCGCCTGTTGCATCCGCATCAAGGATAGGCTACAGAAAAACTGCGAGAGGTCCGAGACGGCATCCACGACGTTGGGGCAGTCGTCGGTCAGCTCCGAGTGGGTGGTCCACCACTTGCCGACGTGCCGGTGTCTCCGGGGTCCGCATCGAGGACGATGTCGTCGCACTCTTTTGTATCGCTGCTCTCCTTGCCGTCGCTCATGACGGGTGGAAGCCACACAAACCAACACAGTTGTCCTTGGTTCCATTTATCGCTCGCACAACAAAAAAGATGGGCACTGCTGTCATGTCGTTTTCGACTATGGATAACACCATCTTTCTGTTTAAGACTTTGGACACCGCCATCGGTTCGTTTTTTACTATGGAGACCGCGGATATAGCGATTGAAACGATGGGCACTGGAGCATTTGTGCCGTACACAATTAGCCCATCGCATATCGAGATCTCGATTTTTTCCCTCAACGGTCGAGAGCAGTTTGGCCAATGTCCCTCGCCCTCCGGCAAACCTTGTCGCACTTTCCGAAAACCACGACCACTTTTGAGAATCATTGGTAGAAGTATCACGACATTTTGGTCGACTTCTTGACGCATCGAGACATATCTAGATTTGTTAAGATGCAGATTGCATCTTTAAAGTTGATCCTCGAAGCCCCCCGAATTCTCAGTGGAACTTCTCGAATGCTACCACTCATGATGTGACTCCACAGGCGTCGCTTGACAATCCACCCAATGACCCTGACTACACCTCATTCATAACTGGACACTTGTTTATATATTTTTGATCACTTTGACACTTTTTATTGAGTTAAAATTGCCAATTCTAATAAATTTTTCAAGTTTCCCAAATTATTATTTGTTTTCTGCCTGGCAACTTCTACCTGTTTACCGTCAACGCCTCGTTCGGCAGAACATGGAGATCGCTCCATGGACCCTCAACAAATTTTGTGATCGTTGTGAAAATGTTTTCCGCGAAGAGAACATTTCATCCTAATGGAACCTCGATGCTGAGCGTGCGTTTACGATGAAGTCCTTTGTTCTCCCGGGAGGATGCTGTCAACAATCTCCATGCAAGTGATCGCTCTCTCAACTGGCTTTGTCAAAGGCCGGAACATACAACATACGCTCTCTCAACTTCATGACGTCCAACACTGGGCCATCCAGAACAAAGAACAACTTTATTTCCTCGCCGTAGACTTCAAAAAAGCATATGATACCCTCAGCCGGCCCTACATGATGCACGCCCTCCTCCATCTTGGCATCCCACTAGAGTTCATGAAATGGGTGCAACTCCTCCATAAAAGTACCACTACACGACTCCTCATTAACGGGCACCTCTCCGCTCCAATCACTCTTCACTCGGGTGTGCGGCAAGGATGTCCTCTCGCCCCTCTTCTTTTCATCTGCACCATGGAACCAATCTCTGTGTATCTCAAAGACCACCTCTATGGAGTGCCCTCACTAACGTGGGACTACCGCCGTTTCGCTGGATATGCTGACGACACAACCTTACTCATCCGCTCTGTCCGAGAGCTCAACCAAACACGTCAACTTTTCCGCACTATTGCGAATCATACTGGCCTTAAGGTCAGCCCCACAAAGACAGTGATCTTGCCGATAGGAAACCACACACGCATCCCCTCCCGACCGCCATACCCTATCTCGCACGGTCCAGTGCGAATTCTTGGCATACAATTTCATTCCGTTCCAGAAGACCGGGCAACTTGGGAACCCATTCTCAACAAGATNCACCTCATTCATGCTCAATGCGCCAAATGGGTATACGATTTCCTTAGCCCCTCCAGAGAAAAATGGAAGCAAACTGTCCTTGACACACAATGTTTTCCGAAGAAGGGACATTTTTTCCTCTCCCACCCTGCAATACTCAACCTCCGCACTTTAAACATCAGCAGTAGATGGCGAAGGAATTTCTCCTATTTTCTCGCTACAAATCCACCTATCCTCCCCCCAAACCTCACCTGGCCGGATATCAGTCTTGAATACATTGCATATAACAGATATCTCCTAAACTCCAACGCACAACCTTTCGGCATCCCCACACGAGAGCGTTTCTTACTCACCCAGGGAATCCAAGTCCGGCATCTCTTCTATAGAGACACTCTTATTGAAGCTCTAGGTAAAGAGCCAACTCGAAGCCAACAGGCAGTCCTGGATAAGATTCGACAGAATCTCCCTCTCAGTTGGGTTGCCATCATGTCTAACCCACCCCTCGTAACAGATCTGTCCACGTTTACTTCATACGTCACACTTACGTCCCTCACGGGCCTCCCTCTAGGCATTATCTTCAAGCTATACCAACGAGGCACCCAAATATGGGGAGCACCTCTACAGGTTTGCACCGTCACGGGAAAACTTTGCCCACACCCATGGGCTACAACACGGCCTTTGAGTGGGTACACGAGCACACCCGTGTATGCCCGCAAAGGAATCTTCCTCGGTACACCTCACCAACAAGACATCCCAAGTTATCGACTTGGAAAAAGCGATGCAACCCTTCACGCGCTTTACAACGCATTCTTACGCACGGACGAACCATGTGCGACACACAAACCAAAATGGGAAGAGAACTATCCCCGCATCCAATTTCACTGGACCCAGATCCACAGCAACATTATAAACCCCCCTCTCCGACTTCGAACACAGGACGTCATGCTCCGCATCCTTTACCGCTCCATCCAAGTCAATAACCGCTACCGTTTCCTCCCCACACCGTCGACCCCCCTTTGTCCACGGTGCAGTATGCCTGAAACAATCAAGCATTGCTTCATCCAGTGTCCAAGCATCCAGCCAATCACAATGCGCCTCCGCTCCCTCTTCCACGCCTTCTTCCCCAAACGCACTTCCCACATACCTAATCTTCTCTTCGGCCCGATCACTGTCACACAAGAACGACTGCTATGGGATATCACCCGTGCGACGATTCTCCATTGCATTTGGCAAGAACGTTGGGCACAACCCAAAGATAACCCCACACCTACACTCGTTGCCACCATACCCCACGTTGTACAAGATCACCTACAACATGCGGCACTTCGAACCCACTCCCTTCCATCAGGACGACGGAAAAAACGAATTATCCAGGCTCTACACACTGCCGTCGAAAATGCCCCTTTCTTGTGCAGCGCACGGAAAGCCAGGGCCACCACACTTATCCAACTCACTCATAAACTCCACCGCTGGTGGAAACACCCTTCCATCTATTGTCTTTCATAACTTTTGGGGGGCCGGGTTCAATCCCCGGGCTTGTTTTGGTGTCTAGGAGACCCCCCTGTTCCCAACGGTTACGACCAAGGGACAAAAAAAAAAAACAAGAGGCAGGTGTTGCACGCAAAGCGTGCACAGGGTTACATAGTAACCCCACGTCTACATGTATATGTGTATTATTTATCTTCTTACATTCGTATCTTTGTCTATATTAAAAAGCATTTCCATATGTATGTTTATATGTATATGTATAAGTACATGTTCGTCTATGTCTATATCTATACCTACATCCATATCTCTATCCATATCCATATCCATATCCAAATACATATCCATATCCATCTCCACATGTATATCTGTACCTAAAAATATTGGTAATCTATACATTCTTGTCTCTATATCTTCATTTGATGATGTATATCGTTATATGTGTATTAATCCATATCAAGCAAGCAATTTGTCATTCTGGAGCCCACTCTGACAGGTACTTGATATGTCCTTTTCTGGTACAATGTGTGGGAGAAGAACGACAGTGGCCAAGCAAAACGTGAAACTTCGATGGTCGGGTCAAAACAACCTGCTCGGCCGTCTCTGCTTTGCCTCATCCACTCGTCCTCGAGCCGCATCCAGCCGTGCTCCCGCCGCCAGCACCGCCGTCACCACCCATGGTCGTCTCCACTGCTGCTCTCCCCACCATTGTTGTCTCCAGCACCGCCGTCGTGAGCGCCGCAAGCTGCACCGTTTCAGTACTACCAGTGGCAGAACCAGCGTGGGTAGCAGCAGTAGTAGTAACAGAACGGAGCAATAGCGGCAGTGTCAGAGGCAGCAGCAGGGGCAGCGGCATTGGCAGCAATTGCAGCAGCAGTGGCGACAGCAGAACCAGTAGCAACAGCAGCGGCGGCGGCAGGGAGACGTGGGCGTGAGCCTGGACGTGGGCGTGAGCGTGGACGTGGGCGTGAGCATGAGCGTGGGCGTGGGCGTGAGCGTGGATGTGGTCGTGCTCGTGGGCATGGGCCTGGGCATGGGCGTGGGCGTGGGCGTGGGCGTGGGCGTGGACGTGGGCTTGAGAGAGAGAAACGGAGAGGGAGGGAGGGAGCGACGGAGGGAGGGACGGAAGGAGGGAGGAACGGAGGGAGGGAGGGACGGAAGGAGGGAGGAACGGAGGGAGGGAGGGACGGAAGGAGGGAGGAACGGAGGGAGGGAGGGACGGAAGGAGGGAGGAACGGAGGGAGGGAGGGACGGAAGGAGGGAGGAACGGAGGGAGGGAGGGACGGAAGGAGGGAGGAACGGAGGGAGGGAGGGACGGAAGGAGGGAGGAACGGAGGGAGGGAGGGACGGAAGGAGGGAGGAACGGAGGGAGGGAGGGACGGAAGGAGGGAGGAACGGAGGGAGGGAGGGACGGAAGGAGGGAGGAACGGAGGGAGGGAGGGACGGAAGGAGGGAGGAACGGAGGGAGGGAGGGACGGAAGGAGGGAG
>SZWC01024294.1:21575-37934 GCA_023375785.1 Penium margaritaceum
GGGGTGGGAAGTGTATGTGGCAAGTGTAGGTGGAGGTGTTCTCTGTATCCTTATCTCTTCCAATCCTCTGTCTGGTCAAAGCTGCCTGCCTCACTGTGATCCTTGTCCACGCTGCCCTCCTCTTGACCACGTCATCCTTCACTCAACATGGCCTCTCCTCTCTCCCTACTCCCTGGCACACCCGAGGCCGAATCTCGCTCCTCATACCCCATTCTTCTTTGCACAGGCCCCAGCACCAGTAACATTCAAGGTTGGTACTCCACCACCTGGCCTGCCTTCCAAATCACCATCATAGACAACCATGATGCCTCCTACCTCCTCACTGGGCACTATGATCAACAAGAAACGTACCCACCTTCCTCCAGGTACAAGGACACCTATCAGGTCCTCTACGACAAACTCATCTCCATCACGGACCCGGTGTTTCATCCCTACATCATCAGAGGAAGCCCGCCAGCACACATGTGGTTTGGATTGTTAACTGCTGCATGGAGTCCCTGGATCCGTGATGACACACCTGCAGCAGACTATGCAACCAATTGCATCACCTTTCCTCTCGGCAGACTCAAAGGCATTCCCTTACTACACCAACAATCTGATGGTACATCTAACATCATCAGGAGGACCTGGATGCTTCTCAACAACATTACGACACTCCACATCTGTGGATACCATGTTGTCTCGGTCCTCGAAGGCAGAAGGACACCTCCACCATCCAAGACAACTACTGGAAACATCGTCAACTACCAGGTTCTGGAGGCCATCCAAAGCATTGTTCATCTAGACCACGCAGAAGTGTTTCAGCAGAATCCACAGTATGCTTGAGCACTCTGGCGAAGCCTCCAGTCTAGATTCCAAGAAACACGGTAAAAATGCAACTCTTGTTGGATTCAAGGGGGGTATCAGAAAATGCCTCCAAGCCAAGAGTTTCCCAAACTCTCTCGGAAAATGACAGACATGGTTAACAGGTTTAGGACCTGACCGGAACCTCCCTTGACCAACAGCTCCTCGGTTCTAAGACCGTTGAACCGAAAGTCATGGTATCCCCTAATAAAGTGACACCTGTCACACGCGTCCGGCTAGCGCACAAGTCGTTGTCTCACTGTTTTGTCCTGTTCTGTTTTGTATATATCGAGGATGTTCATTCCCTTGCAGTTTAACCCAGAACAGTCTCTTCTTCATCCTGTTCACCTTTGGTTCCACGGTTTCACCACCGTGTCTCCGCTCTGCTCGCAGACTGCTCATTCCTTCCTCGCCGAACACTCTTTGCTCTCGCCGTCTGCCCTCTTCGCTCCTTCACTATCGTTCCTTTGCTTAAGTTCTCCTAAGCCCATCACGTGTCTGAACACTTTACCTCACTTCAGCATTTTCTCACGTGACTTGTGTCTACCTCAGCTTTCTACTCCACCTCCGGAACTCTCAAGCTGTAAAGACTACTGATTGCATGTGTCACGTATCACGATCTAAGAGCCTCATGGGCCAATACTGTGTCCGCTTGAATGTGCTCTCACGAGCAACATGCATTCAACCCATTGCCTTGTCATTACCGACATGCGTTGAGCATTGTCGTTAATCATCTTGCAGCACATGGCTTGACACAAAGACCGCTTGTCTATTACAATAGCGGCTCAGACAATGTTTTTGAGGTCGTATTGATGTTTTACTTCATGTGTCGTGCACCTATCTTGAGCACGTACGTTTCACGTAACCAAAGCATGCAATTTGACCTGCGTCAAGGATGCTCGGTGCATGAGTCAACCATTAAGTTGATTTGTATGCCAATGCCTCCATAAGTACAATCCAAAATCTCCAATGTTAGAGACATGTCTAGGGTGCTAGTACTTCCCGTCACATTGTACCCACTGGCGTCACCATCATTGTCTAGAGGATTATCCGTGTGGATACCGTGGTGTGGCTTACAGTGTATGGGGCACGCTACACCAGATTTACGTCCAGAATTGCTTGTGATCCGTTGGCCATGACCTGTTCATAGACATGATTCTTGGCCATTGGACGTTCCGGAGAAGTCTGCTAGCAGCGCCACCATTATCTGGTGGATTGGGCAACAGCTAGGGCGTTTTATGCCTCAGTATGATATTTGTTTGCCCCCTTTTCTTATAAGGCCTATGGCTTGAGCAATTCAAGTCAGCGATGAGGAACCATAGGTTCCCCTCAAAACTGTTGTTCTTGTTTCGTTCTCGACTTATGGCCATTGACCAAAACTATTAGGAGAAAGAGGTGGGATTCAAGGTGCTTACATTTGGTCAATGGCCATAAGTCGAGAACGAAACAAGAACATGGTGGGATTCAAGGTGCTTACAAAGTAGACCTTCTACTGCCGTTTTGTCAGCAAGGTTGTTCTGTAGCAATGGTCGCAGTAGAGCCGGCAGTGCCTGTCTGCATCCACTAAGTCCTCAGTGACTTGATTCCTTGTAGGCCTGTAGCCGCACAAGGTGTTTGAGCTGGGACTTGGGAAAGGACGGGAGTTGGATTTGTCTCTTTTAGACTCTAGTGCCTCTTTCAAGAGAAAACTCGGGTCTACTGGGTTACAATCCAATAGTGGCTTGGTTGCTGTGTATCGTAACTACCATTTGATGGCAAACCCATCCATAAAACATTCTTGGTCCAACCAATTATGTAAAACGTTGGGTCTCATCTGCTGATGGAGATCAGCAGGCCAACTACCAAGCTTTGATAGTTGTCAGCCACAAAATGTTTGCACTGTTGACGAAACCCATGCTGCACACTAGGCATGCTAGACAAGCTCATCAAGTTCACACTGCTGCCTATCAAAGTAACTGAGTGAAAAGCCATCATGGCTGTTGGTGCTGATCAAAGAGTCTGTGGGAGTTTCATTCCTACTAAGCAAGTCGGCACGACTAAATTTGTTATTGAGAGTGGCTATTGCTGGACAAGCCCGTAGTACAAGCCAATGTTAGGCAGTCCAACTTGATGCAAGGAAGGATGGGTCGAGTCTAACACACCCTTGCACATTACTGGTTTGCCAACAAGGCTTCTCTTACAGGCATGCTACTTGCAGTGTGCCAGTTGGCGTTGAATTGGCCTGTGCCCGTCATCACCCCTCAACCTTTAAGGCCTCCGCTAGCCAATGGCTAGGGTCCGAGGGGGTTGGACTCAGATGCGCATCCTCGAGTTTTGTATTATTATATTTTTACTTCTGGTTATGTCAACACCGTGTATGCCACTGCTAGCATTGCCAACCCGGATCCTACCCAGGTGGCACTACTAGCATAATACGTACTATTGCTGACGATGCCAACGCCGCTCTCACTGCTGCATGCGGTACCACCGCAACTCCTGCTGCTACTAGCAATACTAGCAGGGTGGCTGTTGCTAGTGGCGGTGCCATGGCAGCCCTCGTTGTTGCTAGAAACGCCAACGGGGCGTGTACCACTGCTGCCCGCTCCAGCCGGGCGTGTGCCATTGGTGGCCGCATCAGTGGTGTGTGCCACGGCTAGTGGTGGTAGTAAGGCCCAACCGCTACTGGCAGCGCCAGGGTGCAGCCGCTGCTGGCAGATCCAGCAGGGCGTATGCCGCTGCTGGCGGTGCGAGCAGGGCCCATAACCACTGCTGGCGGCGCAAGCAGGAAGTATGCCGTTGCTGGCGGTGCTAGTAGGGTCGAATTACTGCTGACAGCTCCAACAGGGTGTATGCCGCTGCCGGCAGTGTCAGCAAGGCCGATAGCCACCGCTGGTAGCTCAATCAAGGCGTATGCCGCTGCTGGCGGTGCCGGCAGAGCCCAAACGCTTCTGGCAGCTCCAGCAGGGTGTATGCCGCCGCTTGCCGCGCCAACAAGGCGTAGCCGCTGCTGGCAGCGCCACCTGGGCGTAAGCCGCTGCTTGCGGTGCCAGCAGGGCCCAGCCGCTGCTGGCAGCTGCAAAGGACGTAGCCGTTGCTGGCAACGCCAGCAGGGCGTATGCCGCTGCAGGTGGTGCCGGCAGGGCCCAGCCGGTGCTGGCCGCGCCAGCAGGGCATGTACCACTGCTGGACGTGCCATCAGGGTGCATAGCCGCTGCTGGCCGCCAGGAGGGCGTGTCCGCTGCTGGCCACACCAGCAGGGCTGTCATGGTGATGGAAGTGGTAATGCGGAAACAAAATTTTCCGTTTCTGCACCCCACACCGTCGCGTCGGTAGCATGGGGTAGCTGATGCGCTGCGTAGAGTTGTTGCACTGCCTCGGCTTTGCGCTGGAGCACCTGCGCAAAGCGCCGCGTCGGAGTGTGCCGCGTCATGGTGGCGCGATCCGACGGGTGGCAAAAATGGATGTCTCTGTTTTTGCCCTCCCACGCTCCCGCGTCTGTGCCACAAAGGACAGGTACCGGGGGGTGCCTGCCTTCTTTGCTGCTGGCCGATTTCGGCGCGCGAGCAGGAAGCGCCGGTGAGGCGCGCCTGTTGAGCCCCCCGGCCATGGATTTTTGGGTTACATAGTAACCCTTTGTTTTCTTACTTTTGTGTGTTTGTGCCACAAGAAAATCGTGATTGGTGGATCGGTCATTTTTCTGACATATCCACCAATCAGGGTGCAAGAATTTGTAGGACTGTATGCCCCCCCATGTCCGCGGACGCCCTGCTCGGGTCGACCCAGTACAAAAAAATCTCGGACATCGACCAAGATGTCCGAACAGACCCCGGATAGTAAGGAATCACCAGTCCGACGCCAGAGCAACAGGGTAAGGACTGTACGTTGGGTTGGGTCCAACCTTGGCCTCGCCCTGTCCTGTTTCACGGAACTGGTCGTCATGACTAACTCTTATGACTCGTGAACCCGGCTTCAAACAGGGTCAAAATGCAATTGAAAGAAAAGAAATTCAACCACCATCATAGAAGAAGGAAAATAGATTAAATACTGCCTATAATTACGTCATATTATTTATCATCACATAATGAAACATTCAAAACTCATCCAAATTTGTCAAAGGTATTTTTTTTGTGAAGTTCATCATAAATGTGTGAAACTACAATGTTCACGATAGAAGAGCAAATTAATCTCATTAAAATAAATTCATCATGAGGTAAAACCAAATTCATGAAGAAAAAAATGAGAAGAAGTACATTTTGAGGTTCTTCTTCAATGTGTTGGTGAATTGTTATACATCTTTATGTATCGTCAAGCGCATTTGTTCAAAAAAAAATTTTTGTTTTTTTGCTTTTACATCCACACACAAGTTGGAATAAATCCAGCATAGCTTGAGGTAATTTAGGAAAAGTTCTCCCAAACCATACACAATGTTTAAG
This sequence comes from Penium margaritaceum, assembly GCA_023375785.1. Lineage (NCBI taxonomy): Eukaryota > Viridiplantae > Streptophyta > Zygnematophyceae > Desmidiales > Peniaceae > Penium > Penium margaritaceum. The sequence continues at coordinate 26,831 of SZWC01024294.1, forward strand.
AGCACGCATGGGCAAACCAAAAAAATAGTTTGAACGAATGCGGGTGACAGTTTGGCAATCCATTTACAACCAGATTTGGCTTCCACAGACGAGGTAAAGTCTCATGGCAAACCTTCCATTTTGTGGTCCGGATTGCGGGCAATTATTTAGCCTCTTATGAGATGTTAACATGAATACTTTTGCTCGGTTACTATGTAACCCTACGCACGCTTTGCGTGCAACACCTGCCTCTTGTTTTTTTGTTTTTTGTTTTTTGGTTTGGCTGAAGTTTCGCCTCGGTGCTGGTAACCCCTGCCAGCGCTTTTCAGCGGGTGCTTCAGCAGGGCTGTGCACCATACAACACTAATGTCATACCCGGGTAGGTGCCCAAGGAACAGTATTCCTAGGGTTATGTGGGATTCGGCTTATGCTTGTCCCACTAATCCACCATCGAAGGTAGTTCCAACCAACGGTCGTAACCGCTCGTTGAGGGGGTTCCCGTTCCACTCGATGAGTGGAACATGGAATTACCCATCCCCCTGTTGTGGAGGTCTATTTGTGTGCCAGATGCGCCGTACCAGGGGGGCAAGGACAACGTGTGTTGGGGTCACTTTGGTGTCTGTGTTACATATTCTTGGGGGTGACCTGAGGTTGTGTAGGATTTTGTTTCGTTGTTTCTTGCTAGCAGTTGTGTTCATGTGGTCCAGGTGAAGGATGTGTTGGTTAATGTATTCTTCTATTGATTTAAGGATTTCTGGAATGAGCATGAAGTTGGGGTCATGAGGGTTGCGTATTTCCTTCATGGATATTTTACAACGTAGTTTCCATATTTCGTGAAAGGTTGTTGCTTGGATCAGTTGTGCCCATATTTGATGGTAGCCGGTGGTTGGGAAGGACAGTGGGGAGTTGGAGGTTTTGCTGGTGATGTAGTTTATACAGTTTTGTGAGGCCTGGAGGGTCCTTTGAAGGTTATGGCAATCTTGAAATGCGTGTTCTACCGTCTCCGTGTGGCGGTTACAAAAAGGGCAGATGTTTTCGAAGGGTGGGGGGAGGAAGTGTAGATGTTCTCGGACTTGTATGCTGCAAATGGTGATACGGAGGAGGACATCTTTTGGTTTGGGGGGTATTATGTGGGAATGGAGTAAGCTTGGTAGATATTACAGTGGGGCATCCGGGGGGTGCCTACATTTCGTCCAGAAGGTTATTGGTTTGAGGCTTTGTTTCAAAATGATGTTGTAGAGTTTGGTGAGTGACGGCGGTTTGGTGGGAAGACGCCATGACGGGTGGATGGCGTTGTTGCAAAAGCCTTGAAATTTGTTCAATTCGATGTGTACCTGGATCCAGTCCTTGAGGTGGAAGATTTGTATGGGGTCTCGAGGAGCAGGTGTGAGGGTAAGGTCGTCTTTCACTATGATGGGTATGATCGTGTATGGGTATGCGGGGTCTGTGACCTGGTAGATGAGGGAAGGTTTGTGTGGGGTTCTTTCTGTTGGGCACCAAAATATTTGTGGGTTCGGAGGGGGGGGGGGGGGGGGGGGGGTGTTCGTCTAGGAGGACCGTGATCCACGCTGGGGGAATACATGTCATTAATTTTCTAATGATGATTCTATCTCTTGGGAAGTTGTCCAAAATCTTTGTGGTGGGTTTTGTTTGTCTGTGGTTTTGTGTTATGTGTGGGAAGAGATGCTTGAGCTGAATTTCTCTCTCTAATAGGAAACGCTCTGATTTGACGTGACCGAATGGTTTGCCATGAGGTTTGAGGATGTAGCGGTTGAAGGCTACATATTCTTGTAGGAGTTCAGCAGCAAATAGTGTAGGGGGTGTGATTGTTGGTTCTGAGAGGAGGAAGTTACGGAGGATGGTGTGCCATCTCGAGGGGTGGGTGTGTTTTATTTTCAGGATGTCGGGGTGAGAGAGGAAGAAGTGTCCTTGTTTTGGGAAGCTTTCTGAATCGCATGCTACTTTTTTCCATGTAGCTTGGGTGGGTGATAGGAGTTTGTACGCGAGATGTGCGCTTTGTGCTTGTAGTAATGTTGGAGGCCATAGCATTCCTAGGCCACCTTTTTTTGTCGGAGTGATGGCTAGGTTTTTGTTGATGTATCGGAGCTTGCTCCCTGAGGATGGGGAGGAGAGGAGAGTTAGCAGAGTGTTGTTGATGTTGAGGAGCACTGTGGGAGAGGGAGGATGGAGTTCGGAGTGGTAGAGGAATTTGGGAATGAGGTAGGAAGCCCCCCGGCCATGGCATCGTCGGCCTCGTCGTGTCGATTCGGTGAGTTCGCCCGGCAGTCTCGTGTCGAGCTGTAAAGACAAGGCCGAGGCAATGCATCTGGCCTCACGACGTTGTCCGATGCGAAGGTGCGAGCCGGACCAGTTCTAGTGAAAAATGTAAACTTTGTCCGGCCGGCAGTTGGCCCCGGGTCAGTCAAGTACAGAGCAGAAGTAGTAGGTCATGGAAGGATCAGTGGCTCTGATGCCATCGAAGGAAACTGTCGTTGTAGGTGAGTAGGCGAGTAAGAAAAGCCCTCGGAACGGAAGGGTTGGCCTCAACCAGCAGGTAAAATCCCACAGAGTGGGCGCCGGAGCGCGACCCACCGACCAACGTATCGTCATAGGACAATAGGACAGGATTCAGTAGGATATTTTCTGCTCTGCTGATAACATTGGATGGACCTGGACAGTCTATCCTCTTCCACTACAGCTAACTACTAACCAATTAGGGAAAGGGGAAATCTTGACCTGACAGATATTTATCTTTGGGATAATATCCGACTTATCCAGATTTACCTGTTTAGGTGCATAAATACCCAGTTGGTATTTCCTGGTCGGTTCCACCCAAGTGGTAGGAACCTATTTTGTACCACGACTAAGTCGTCATGTTACAGAACCGCAATTGCCATAGAGAGCTCCCCTAGATTTAGGGAATGAAGGCTTTTTATCTACGGCTCGCGGCTTGGACCTCTTCCATGTGTTGTGGCCCTGTGGCTCTATTTTGCAGCACCGCCCCTTCCACGTAATCAATCTGTCAAAATAGATCCTACAGCGAGCGAAACGTGGATGGTTCACAAGAAGTTTGTAGGGAAGAGATGCGGAATGTTACGCCGAGCAGAACGTAGTGGTTCATAGGGATGAGGTGCGGGACAAGAGACGATTCGGGTATATGGGACAAATGAATTGTTTTTATTCAGCCGTAAGTGTACTTCGATGAAAAGTGTCAAGTGACCTATATACAAAGCCGAGAATAAGAATGAGGAAAATTTCGGGTCCTCGGCTCTCGAGTCGAGCGGCGGGTGCGAGGTCACGTCATGAGTGGCTGATTCGAGAAGCTCCACCGAGAAGTCGGGGGGCTTCGAGAATATCAAAGCGCTTCTTTATAAAAGTCTACCATCATCGCCATGGTTCGCGACAGATCTATTGACCATTCAGAAAGGTGGTCCAAGTTGCCAGAAACTTCCGAAACGGAACATCGGAGGTCGGAGCTGTTGGCCAAGATGCCCTCGACTGGATGGCCTAAAAATCCTGAAGGCGTAGTGCGGTGGGCCATGAATGTCCACTCACAAGGTTTAGGGACTCGTGTACATCAGGGACGTAACACTTCCTCCCCTTTTAGCCGCAACGTCCCGGCACACTCAAGACATAGGGCGATAACGACGAAAATAGGACGGGGGTGGGGTGGCCTCCCACCTGCTGTGCGCGGCGTCGTAGCCGTGCCACTTGACCAAGTATTCCGTTGTCTAAACACAGCGTTGATGTCGAGGATATCTTTGATCGCATACTAGGTATCGTCGTCCACCTGGACCGGTGGTGGAGGTGCGACGTCTCTGCGAGGGGAGTGCGTACTAGGGTCTCGGAAAGTGTTTGCGTTTACTGATGTGGAAGACAGGGTGGATCACCATGCTTTCAGGGAGGCAAAGTCGAGCGACGACTGGAGTTTGCATTCGCTTGATCTCGAAATGTCCCAACCATCAGGGTTTGAGCTTTGTGAAGTCCTGTCCTTGGAGTTTGATATTCGTAGAGCTGAGGAGGATGCGATCGTTGGTGCTAAACACGTCATCGCTGTGATGTCGGTTGGTGGCCCTCTTCATAGCTGCTTGAGTCTTTGCAAGGGTCTGTCGTGTTTCCTCCCAGATGCTTGCAAAGTCCCTAAATTGGATGTTGACCGCGGAGATGTTGCCCTGGCTCAGTAATCCAGCCGGTGTGGCGAGAAGTTTGTCGCACACCATGTCAAAAGGTATTTTACCAATTGCACTGGAAGTGGCAGAGTTGTATTCGAGTTCGGTGGTCAGCAGTTTTGCTGCCAAATCGGTGTCGTGGGACTCGCATAACGTACGAAGGAGTAATTCAAGTGTCTGATTGGTCCGCTCGGTTTGCCCATCCGTCTCAGGATGGAACGTCGTTGATAGTTGGATCTGACTGGCATAATGTGTCATGAGTGCACACTAAAAATGTCTAGTGAAGCGTCCGTCTCTGTCACTGATGATTGTACGTGGCACACACTGCAGCTGCATGATTTGATTTAAAAACAGTCGCGTTGTTCTATTTACAGTGACGGTGGTCGTTGTCGGAATGTGAACTGTGACATTTAAAATATTTTGTCCACCACGACGAGGATGGCGTCGTACCCCTCGAGAGAGGCGGGCAGACCTGTCACGAAGTCCATGCTGATGTCAGCCCATGGTTCCGTCGTAACGAGTAGGGGTTGAAGCAGACCAGGTGGCTGCGTGCGACAACATTTTTGTCTCTGACAGGTGTCGTACGATTTGCAGAAGGCCGCCACATCGGTCTGCATCTTGTCCCACTTGTAATACTTTGCCAGTTTCTTGAGCGTCTTGTCCCCGCCGAAGTGTCCATCTAGACCGGTGTCGTGGCATTCCTCCAATAGCATTTTTTGCAGTGCCTCTTTTGGAGGACCTGGCGATTCACTTGACAGGTCGTTGTAACGACCTGGTGAGTGAACTGTCGTCACCAGTAAGGGTCGTCGAACCAGGACTTGGTCTTGCCGTACCCGCCGAACTCCTCGTAACCCTTCGCGAATAGCCTCGTGAGGCACGGGTCTCGTTCGAAAATCAACATGCTGATCTCGGCCATCAAATCTTATCGTCAACTTAGAGCATCCGCTGGCCCAGGTCGGTACTCGATATCGTAGTCAGATTTGGACTCAAGGAACTTCATCCATTGAGTTTGTTGACGGCTTACATTTGGCTGAGCCTTGAGATATAGTTACGCGTGATGGTCGGTGTGTACAATGCATCGCCAACATCACAAGTAGCACTGCCATGTCTTGAACGCTTGTACTGCGAGCATTTCTTTCTCGTGCACCGTATAGTTGAGTTCCGCCCTGCGTAGTTCTTGTGACATGTACGTGACTGGTTGTTCTCCACCGCCATTGTCATGGAGGAGAATGGCTCTGATGGCTCGATTGGATGCATTGGTGGCCATGATGTTGTCCACCTTTGGATCTTCCAATTGGAAGGGTGGTGTCGAGGTCAGAGCGTTTCTCAAAGAGTTGAACATTTCTTGTTTGTTGTCCCTCCAATTCCACTCGGTGCTTTTTAGTGTGAAATCGGAGAGAGGTGCTGACACTCACGCGTAGTCCTTTAAGAATTGACGGTAGTAGTTGCAGAAGCCCAAAAACACCTGGACGTCCCACTTGGACATCCGTGGATGCCCACCCCTGGACGCCCATCCCTGGACGTCCTGGACGTCCATGGACGCCTACCTGGACATTTGTGAGTATCGGCCGATCAGCGATCACCTCCAAATTTTTCGGGTCCATGATGATTCATCCGCCGTTAATGATGTGGCCAAAAACTCAATTGTACGGCGACCAAAGTCAAATTATGAGATTTCTCCAAAAATTTTCTCTCTTTGTAAAATCTTGAGAACTCTTTGGTGATGTCCATTGTGCTCCTCCGGGATGCGGTTGTGCACCAATGTGTCGTTGAGATACACGACAACGAAGTCATTGAGATACGGGCGCAAGATGGTGTTCATTGCCGCCATGAATATCACAGGGGTGTTTGTGAGTCCAAACTACATTACCGTGAACTTGAAGTGCCGTACCTGGTGCAAAATGTTGTCGTCTTTACGTCCTCATCGGATAGACAGATCCAATGATAGCCGCTGTGTAGGTTGAATTTGCTTCTCGGTCCCCTCGGAGTTGATCGAAGAGTGTGTCTGCTCGCGGGAGGAAGTAGCGGTTCTAGATGGTGATATCATTCAACGCTCGGTAGTCCAAGCACATCCGCATCTCTCTGGTTTTCTTTTTCACAAAAAGTACAGGTGCCACGTAGGGTGACATGAAGGGTCTGATAAATCCCTGACCGAGCATCTTGTCGAGTTACTTCTTGAGTTCAGTCAGCGTGTGATCGCTCATCCGATGATTCCCCTTCACCGTCGTTCTGCTGCCTGGCTTCAGGTCTATCTGATGGTCGATGTTTCACTACGGAGGTAGCTCTTAGGATAGTTTGTCAAGAAAAACCCTTTTGAACTCCGTGATTAGCTCCGAAAACTCCTCGAGTACGGCTACAAACTTTTCAGCTGTTGAGGTCGTTAATGCGCCTCGGCAGCTACGACTTCTTCTTCTTCCCCTGCTTCCAAGTGGACTAGCCATGCTTGGGCTCCATGTTTCAGGTATCGCTTGGCCACATCTAGAAATATCGGCGGGCATTTTGTGGTTACTGCAACTTCCTCTGTCGCTTCCACCTATGTTGCTTCCCGTAGCCACTGCTGCGTCGTGGGTCGCTCGACCAAAGGCAGGTGTCGTTTTCTGCCATTAATGCTGGCAAAGACTGATCCGTTTCTGTAGTCGACCTACGGATTGTGCCGGTACAGGAAATCTCACCCAAGGATGATTTGTGGTCGCTTAATGGGCAAGTCCTCCAGACCGTTACGTCTTACAGATCTCCCATTTGCAGTCGGAATAGTTCTCGATGTCGACAAATATGCAGTCTTCTGTTGATGGTTTTGCCTCCAAACTCTCCTAGTTTGATCTGTAAACCCAACTTCCAAACCATATTGTTGTTGAAGAAACTGTAAGAAGCTCCTCCATCCAGTAGTGTCGGTACCATTCTACAACTTTTACAGCCCCTCCGTTGTACCCGTAACAGTATCGTCAGTTTTTCATCCTCGTGATCCTCATCGAGCTTTGCGATCTCAGGAATCCTCGTCAGCAGTGGTGTGAGCCGCTCAGATGGACAATCAGTTGGGGCAGGATTTTTCGACCGGACAGGAGCCTCGCCGTCTACTCCTCTCCTTTGTCGTTCCCCGACTCCTCACTATTTTTCTGTGACTTTCTCCCCTTTTTGGCTTGTTGCTGCCGCTTTTGGCAATCAAGCAAGATATGACCCGGCTTCCCACAATTCCAGCAGAGTCATTGGTCATGTTGATCAATGGTGTCAATTTCTATAGGATACGAGGTTTCTGCCGACTGCGATGTCCTTGCGCCATGATAAGAAATGTGGCCTTTCTCTTGGATTCCTGCATTTGAGCATTATAGTCAGTGTTGTCGATGCGTTCGGCTGATGCAATCATTCACGAAAGGTCATCTTGGATGCCAAAAATGGCAATTGCTCGCCGAATATCTCTTCTGAGGCCATTGTTCAAGTAGAAATATAGTTTGTCGGAGACGAGGTCAAGACTGTTGATGATTTCGCGAAAACGCCAAGTGTACTCCATCACGCTGGACTGCTGATGCAGGTGTTGGAGTCCGTACCGTGCGTCAGACTTCTCATTCAGCTTCCCAAAGCAAATGAGGATTGCGTGCATGAAGTCGCTCCACGTTCCGGTGGCATGAGAGAGTCGTGCCACATCGGATTTATCTGCTCGAGAGGTAGTATGCCTACGGTCGACGATGTGAGAATGGTCACGAGAGCCGTTGATCCAGCTCCGCTGTCTCCTGTTGTCGTTGGATGGCCTTTAAAACACACCACCAAGTCAAAGTTCTGCCCGACAAAAATGAGGCCGCAAGGTTGCTTTTTTTCCTGTCGTTGTTGACGCTAGCAGCGGTGAAGTACACCTCCAAACTCGTTAGCCACATCCTGACTGTCAGTCCCTTGCGGGATGAAAATGCTCGGGAAGTGTTGGTCAAATCTGGGTTTCACTCGAGAGGTGTGGATTTCTCTTTGTGAGAACTGCTTTACGCGCTCAAGAATTTTAAAGCTCGTCCATCGCCGCGTTGAGTTGTTGGAGCAGATGGGTGTTGTGGGTCTCAAGTCCTGACCATTTCTAGTACATGTCTTTATTGTTTTGTGCTTGTTGGCCGGTGCCTTCCATCGTTTCAGGTGTGGACCCAACAGGTTGCGACGGGGACGAAGGGTTTGCCAAGCCCGAAGAGTCCGTCACCGGATTGGCCGTCGGGTTCATCAGGGCTATACCATTCACCGCGAAAGTTGTGGCTGCTACCTAGTTCGCCTGGAGAGCATCGTTGTTCACGTGCTGCTGATCCGCCATTGCCGGAGTTCTTTCCGGGGACTGCTGCTCGTCGCTAGGTGTGCTCATTCTGTTCACCGTTTTTGTCGCGAAGTCTGCGATCTTTTGAACGGTGGAGATGCACTTAGGACTTGTGCGAGGTCATCACCAGGTAGTACGTCGATTGTCCCTCCAAAGCCGTTGTGCTTTGATACCAAGTGTTACACCGAGCAGAACGTAGCTGGTTCACAGGGATTAGGTACAGGACAAAAGACGATTCGGATGTTTAAAAATAAGGGGATAATTTGTATTAAGCAGTAAGTATACTTTGATGACTAGTCTCGAGTGAGTCGAGCATATACATACAATGCCAAGAATGAGAATGAGGCATATGTCGGGTCCTTGGCACTCGAATCTAGCGCCACATGCGAGGTCGCTTCGTGAGTGCCTGAAACGAGAAGCTCTGTCGAGAAGTCGGGGGGGCTTCAACAATATGGAGATACTCCTTCATAAAAGTCTAGCGTCATTGAGAAGTCGATCAAACAATATCAAAATATCGATATGGTTCGTGACACTTTTGTCGACCATTATGGAAGGTGGTCGAAGTTTTCAGAAACTTCTGGAATTGAACACTGGAGGTCGGGACAGTTGGCCATAATTCCCTCGGCCGTATGGCATAAAAATCCTGAAGTCGTCACGTGGTGGGCCATGAATGTAATGACGTAAATGCCCATTTGAGAAGTTAAGGGACTCGTATACGTCAAGGATGTAATAGTAGAAGACAATTAAAAGAATAGGGTCAATTGGTTGATTTATGTTTAGTAGTAAGTGTACTTTGATGACAAGTGTCAAACATGTCAAGCACATATTTATACTAGCAAAAATCACAGTGAGGCACATGGTGGGTCTTGGGTGCTCAAGCTGTTACTTCCCAGAGGTACAAGAGTCCCTAAACTTTGCAAGTGGGTATTTTTGTCCTTATATTCATGGCCCACCTCACGTCGACCTCAGGATTCTTACGTTGTTCGGCCGAGGGCATTTTGGCAAGTGGCCTTAACCTTCGGTGTTTCGCTTCCCAAGGTTATGATACATTTGACCACTTTCTAGAAGGGTCGACAGAAGTATCACAAACCATATCGATGTTTCAATACTATTCAGTCAATTTCTCGACGGTGCTACACTTCTACAATACCGCGCCTCAATATTGTCAAAATCCCGAAACTTCGCAACGGAGTTTCTTGAAGCAACCACTCGTGACGCGGCGTCACGTGTCGCGCGCCGCCGTTCGTCGTCTTGGGAGCTCAGCTCGAGCGCCCAAGACCCAACATATGCCTCAGTTCCATTCTCACTATTTTATATACCTTACTGCTTCATGATTTTGCCTTCCAGAATAATTTACCACATGTAGTCTTGATTCGTCTCCATGAACAATTAATTTTCTGTATTTTAATTGGGCGAAACTACTTCAAGTCGTAGTCTAAAATTCGTGTTTTTACGCTGCCAAGCGGTCGTTTTCAAATCTCGATCCCGCATTTCCCGGTGTCGGCGCACGTCCGACACCGGAAATGACGCGATCGGGTGACAGCTGAGGGTCACGCGATCGCGCTCTACATTTCACTCGGTCCTCGAGGTCGAACAGAACCAGAGTAAATAATGAAACGTATTCGTTTCGGGGGGGGTGACCATATACCCATCGATTTCCCGATAGATCCCCCATATCCATGTACCGCAGAATAACGATGTCATATCCACGACTTCGCAGATTTTTGCAGCTATGCCATAGACTCGCAAAATAAGAACGAGGTATCCAATTTCCGACAGAAAATCCGCATGTCGACGCAGCATACCAAGCAGCGTCGACATGGATACGTCAGCAGAAGAGACAACAAAGTATCGCAAACCCTTTTAAAGATGGGTTTGCGATACTTTGTTTGCTTGTTAAGTGGCTTTTCCATCCCTCCGTTCATGCGGTCGGCCACACCGCATGAACGGAGGGTCGTTCGCGGTCTCCCGACGGGCAACACAGTCGCGGGGCCCGTTTGGAGACAGAGCGTGACCACCGGTAGTTCATAGGTTTGAGAGTTTGATTATATTATATAATAATTCAAAATGAGTTCGATAATGAAATAAGGAACAAACGACCAATGTCGAACATGCATGCCGACAAATTTCAGACGTTGCTTTCGACAAAACAGTCACCTACCTCCCTCGACAAAGAACTCATCGCTCATAGTGCATTAATCTCCCAGGTAGCATGACGAGAAGCCGCGAACATTATTCCGTGTCTCATGTGCGAAAGGACAACAAATATACTACCAAACTTGAAACTGAAAAGCGGCATACTTTTACACCTTAAGTAGAATAAACAATCATGGAATATGTTTACATCTATGTGTACAATAGTGAAGTTGCACATATATTGTACTAGTAACTTTACATATAAGTATACTTGTAGATATAAATATACATATGCATATACATGTACATATACATGTACATTTACATGTACATGTACATGTACATATACATATTAATACACATATACATATATAAACATTTACATATTCATATACATATACATATATATACGTCTACATATACATATACATATACATAAACATACACATATACATATACATATACATATACATATACATATACATATACATATACATATACATATACATATACATATACATATACATATACATATACATAT
>SZWC01024295.1:11782-37932 GCA_023375785.1 Penium margaritaceum
GAAAGAGGCAGCGGATGCAGCAGTGCACAAAAAGTGCGAGCCTTGCATTTTGGGCAAGGCACGGCGCAAACCGTTCAACGAGAACGTGAATCGCGCCTCGGACCTGCTAGAGGTCGTGCACAGCGACGTGTGCGGACCATTCAAGACGGCGTCAAAGAGCGGCGCGCATTACTTCGTCACCTTCATTGATGACTACAGTAGAAAGCTCTTCGTGTACTTCATGAAGCGGAAAGGCGAGGTCCTGGACTGGTTGAAGGAGTATGTCGCCGCGGTGGAGAGGCAGACTGGCCGGAAGGTCAGAGCGCTACGCAGCGACAACGGCGGAGAGTATGTGGGCTGTAGCGGGTGGATGAAGCAGCAGGGCATAAAATGGCAACAAAATATGCCGTATTCGCCTCAGTAAAATGGCATGGCGGAGCGGGCGAACCAGACGCTGTTGAACATGGTACGGACCATGTTGGTGGATGCGGAATTGTCGAGGAGCTTCTGGGCAGAGGCTGTACGTACGGCAAGCTACACCATCAACCTCACTCCTACAGCAGTGCTGAAGGGGAGGAGCGGCTGGAAGACGCTGCAGGAGGTTTGGAGCGGGCGCAAGCCAAGTGTGGCACACCTGAAAGTATTCGGGTGCAAGGCGCATGCGATGGTGCAGGCTGCGCAGAGGCGCGACAGCAAGCTGGAGCCGCGAGCAAATTCGTATCTCTTCCTTGGATATGAGAGCGCGCATAAGGCGTACAGGCTCTACAACATGCGCAAGGGGGAGATTATCCGCAGCCGAGACGTCGAGTTCGACGAGCAGTAGAGTTAAGTCAGTAGCAACAAAGTGGGCGTGGTGGACTCCCCAAAGACAGGGGAGTGGTTCCAGCTCCTTGACTACGAGAAGGAGCCGGCGGACGCCAAAGTTGAGGATGCGGCATCAGAGCGTGACGGTGCACCAGCGGTGGCAGCCGAACCGGAGGACTCTAATGACGATCAAGCTGATGAGGAGATCCACCGGAAGGATCCGGCGGATGAGGCACCAAGGGTGCCAAGGCGTGCACTCCCGGCAGAGTGTACAACGGGCGTTGGTGGAAAATCCACTGGACGCGCCGTCCGTCCGGGCGATGTTTCGCCGGAGCGGGAGAGATCCTCGGGGAGCCGTCCGGTCGATGATGAACCGGAGCGTGCTGAGTTGGAGGGATCGCAGCTCAGCGACGATGCGCCACCAAAACTACCGCGCCGCAGCGGGAGGCAGCAAAAAGCGGGGAAGCGCTTCGACGCAAACACCCGTCGATGGATTGGCATAACGCAGTGCATGCTGGGTGCATCAACGGAGCCGACTACCGTGCGAGAGGCGCTTGCGTGGCTTGAGAGGGATCAATGGGACGCAGCCATCAAATCTGAGCTGGCGTCCATCGCGGAAAATGATACGTGAGAGCTGGTTGACAGGCCGAAAGATGCCAAGGTCATCAGCTCAAAGTGGGTCTTTAAGACCAAGTTCACAAAGGAAGGTGTGGTTGACAAGTACAAGGCGCGGCTGGTGGCGGAAGGGTATGCACACCGTAAGGGGGAGCACTACGATGAGACGTTTGCTCCCGTCGCCAAGTTCACAAGTATCCGGGCGATCCTTGCGGTGGCGGCCGCGAAGGACATGGAGCTCCACCAAATGGACGTAAAGACGGCCTTCCTCAACGGCATCATAGACAAAGAGATCTACATGGAGGTGCCAGAGGGGGTGGAGGCACTGGAGGGCAAGGTGTGTAAGCTGCGGAAGTCCTTGTACGGGCTAAAACAGTCGCCCAGATGCTGGTACAAACAGATGGACAGCTTCATGGCACAACTCGGCTTCAAGCGCTGTGAGACGGATCACAGCGTGTACGTGCGGCGCGACAAACAGCTCCATCAGATCGTCGCACTCTATGTGGACAACCTGATTGTGTGCTCGACGGATTTGCCGAGCCTACAGCAGCTGAAAGAGCAGTTGAGCAGCAGATTCCAGATGTCGGACATGGGGGAGCTGGAGTACTACCTCGGGATGAGCATTACGCGGATCCGGAGGGTGCGCACGCTTGAGCTGGGATAGGCCAAATACGTGGCCGAGGTGCTGAAGCGGTACGGCATGGATGACTGCAAACCAGTTGGCAGTCCGGTCTCCACGACCTGTGAACTGAGTGCGGCAATGGCGCCGCAGACAAAAGAAGAGCGGGAGGATATGGCAGGGGTGCCCTACCAATCGGCGGTGGGCAGCCTCATGTACGCCATGGTGGCGACTCGACCAGACCTGGCCTACGGGGTGGGCCAAGTGAGCAGGTACGTGGCCGATCCAGGGCCACTACACTGGCAGGCGGTCAAGCGCATCATCCGCTACATGCAAGCGACGCAACATGCATGCTTGAGGTTCGACGGCAAGGGGCGGGTGGACCCCTTGCGTCTGCTCTGCTACACGGACGCAGACTACGCTGGCGATGTGGACAAGCGGAAGTCCACATCTGGCTACGTGTTCTTCCTCGCCGGTGCAGTGGTCTCGTGGTGCAGCAGAAAGCAAGACTGCGTCGCCACCTCCACAGTGGAAGCAGAGTACATCGCGTTGGCTGAGGCGGTCAAGGAGGCGGTGTGGCTCCGCAGGTTGCTGGGGGAGCTGGGCGTGCCGCTGCAGGAGCCTACGGTGGTGCAAGAGGACAACACCGGCTCAATCTCGCTGACCAACAACCCGACGCAGCACAGGAGGACAAAGCACATTGACGTGCGTTATCATTACGCATGGGACATGGTTGAAAAGGGGCAGGTGGAGCTGCAACACTGCAGCACGCACAACATGCTTGCGGATTGCTTGACCAAAGCGCAACCTTTGGACCGGCACGCATTGAGCGTGGCCGGACTTGGGATGACCAGCTATGATGGGCTGGAGGGTGCAGCGGAAGATGAGTGAGAGCAGGCAGGAGCAGCGGGCATGGCAGGTGCAAGGGGGAGAATGTTGTAGACTTGCCCCTCTACATGCCCAAGTGCGGCGCCGGGAGGCGCCGACGAGCCGCCAGAGAGAGGAAATTCCTCGTCGACGGATCTGGCGACTTGAGGATTGCTTGGATCCTAAAATGGAGGACTGCCCCTGAAAGTTGACAAGTTGCTGAATCCGGTGGAAGTTGTTTTACCAAAATCGGACTAGTAACGAGGGAGATATGGACTTCCAAAGTTGGGGTGTGCGCGGCGGTTCTGGGAGCCGGCCGCGGTTCGACTTTCGGTGAATTATCGACTGGAACGAGTACTAAAATACCATCTGGGGTTTTGCCCCGGAAGGTCTGCCGAGGCGTCCGGTGGATGATCCGCCAGATTTCAGGAGTCCAGTTTGTTAATGAGGGACTTAGCCAAAATCCTGGCTCGGAGTCCGAAACTCAGTATTACAGTTTGTTACTCGGGGACTTGATCAAAATTCCGACTGGAGGTCCGCGAACAGGTTTCGACCTACATCAATCCCCATCACCAAACTCGATGATTAACTAATCGAAACAGACCCCAAAGGTGCGAGGGGCGCCGCCACTATGCGTACGGACATCTGCGCCTCCGGAATGGCGTTTTGATGGGTCCTTGATGTGTGAGGGCGCCTCGGCGGGCGACGTGGTGCGCGCCGCCGACAGAGCGGCTGACTTGGGGAACTGCGCTCCGGATGACGTAGCGGGAGCTACGGTGATCCGAATCGCGCACGGATTGGTGCGTTGGAGAGCTCATCACTAGCCCTACAAATAGTTAGATCATGTCCATGTTCAAAAACTAATGCAAAATCGCATTCTTCCCTTCGCAAAAGTGACTGTCTCGCATTTGTCTTCAACTGCCAAAAACATAGCGCGAGGCGACCAGAAAGCTCACGCTTGGACTCAGAACCACCCGCACAAACATAGCCGTGAACGCAGAAGACCCGTCCGGCCACGTTGGAACTGCCTCCGCCCGGGGGCCGGTTTCTGACAACTAAGACTGGGAGTGGGACTGGGACTGGGACTTGGTCAGGGACGGGGTCTGGGACTGGGACTGGGACCGAGACTGGGATCGGGACCGGGACCGGGACCGGGACTGAGATCGGGACTGGGATCGGGACTAGGATCGGGACTAAGACAGGGACTGGGATCAGGACTGGGATCGGGACAAGTATAGGGACTGCGATCGGGACTGGGATCGGGACTGGGATCGAGACTAGGATCGGGACTGGGTTCGGGACTGGGATCAGGACTGGGATGGAGTTTGTGATCGGGACAGGGATCGGGACTGGGATCGGGACTAGGATCGGGACTAAGACAGGGACTGGGATCAGGACTGGGATCGGGACAAGTATAGGGACTGCGATCGGGACTGGGATCGGGACTGGGATCGAGACTAGGATCGGGACTGGGTTCGGGACTGGGATCAGGACTGGGATGGAGTTTGTGATCGGGACAGGGATCGGGACTGGGATCGGGACTAGGATCGGGACTAAGACAGGGACTGGGATCAGGACTGGGATCGGGACAAGTATAGGGACTGCGATCGGGACTGGGATCGGGACTGGGATCGAGACTAGGATCGGGACTGGGTTCGGGACTGGGATCAGGACTGGGATGGAGTTTGTGATCGGGACAGGGATCGGGACTGGGATCGGGACTAGGATCGGGACTAAGACAGGGACTGGGATCAGGACTGGGATCGGGACAAGTATAGGGACTGCGATCGGGACTGGGATCGGGACTGGGATCGAGACTAGGATCGGGACTGGGTTCGGGACTGGGATCAGGACTGGGATGGAGTTTGTGATCGGGACAGGGATCGGGACTGGGATCGGGACTAGGATCGGGACTAAGACAGGGACTGGGATCAGGACTGGGATCGGGACAAGTATAGGGACTGCGATCGGGACTGGGATCGGGACTGGGATCGAGACTAGGATCGGGACTGGGTTCGGGACTGGGATCAGGACTGGGATGGAGTTTGTGATCGGGACAGGGATCGGGACTGGGATCGGGACTAGGATCGGGACTAAGACAGGGACTGGGATCAGGACTGGGATCGGGACAAGTATAGGGACTGCGATCGGGACTGGGATCGGGACTGGGATCGAGACTAGGATCGGGACTGGGTTCGGGACTGGGATCAGGACTGGGATGGAGTTTGTGATCGGGACAGGGATCGGGACTGGGATCGGGACTAGGATCGGGACTAAGACAGGGACTGGGATCAGGACTGGGATCGGGACAAGTATAGGGACTGCGATCGGGACTGGGATCGGGACTGGGATCGAGACTAGGATCGGGACTGGGTTCGGGACTGGGATCAGGACTGGGATGGAGTTTGTGATCGGGACAGGGATCGGGACTGGGATCGGGACTAGGATCGGGACTAAGACAGGGACTGGGATCAGGACTGGGATCGGGACAAGTATAGGGACTGCGATCGGGACTGGGATCGGGACTGGGATCGAGACTAGGATCGGGACTGGGTTCGGGACTGGGATCAGGACTGGGATGGAGTTTGTGATCGGGACAGGGATCGGGACTGGGATCGGGACTAGGATCGGGACTAAGACAGGGACTGGGATCAGGACTGGGATCGGGACAAGTATAGGGACTGCGATCGGGACTGGGATCGGGACTGGGATCGAGACTAGGATCGGGACTGGGTTCGGGACTGGGATCAGGACTGGGATGGAGTTTGTGATCGGGACAGGGATCGGGACTGGGATCGGGACTAGGATCGGGACTGGGATCGGGACTGGGATCGGGAGTGGGATCGGGACTGGGCTCAGGACTAGGATGGGGACTGGGATCGGGACTGGGATCGGGACTGGGATCGGGACTGGAGATCGGGACAGGGATCAGGACTGGGACCGGGACTGGGACCGGGACTGGGACCGGGACTAGGACCGGAACTGGGACCGGGACTGGGACCAGGACTGGGACCGGGATTGGGACCGGGACTGGGACCGGGACTGGGACTGGGACTGGGACCGGGATTGGGACCGGGACTGGGACCGGGACTGGGACCGGGTCTGGGACCGGGACTCAGACCGGGACTGGGACGGGGACTGGGACCGGCACTGGGACCAGGACTGGGACTGGGACTGGGACTTGGACTCGGAGTGGGATTGGGACTGGGATCGGGTCTGGGATCGGTACTGGGGTCGGGACTAGGATCGGGACTGGGATCAGGACTGGGATCCGGACTAGCATCGGGACTCGGAACGAGACTGGGATCGGGACTGAGATCGGGACTGGGATCGGGGCTCGGATCGGGACTGGGATCGGGACTCAATCGGGACTGGGATCAGGACTAGGATCAGGACTGGGATTGGGACTGGGATCGGGGCTGGGATCGGGGCTGGGATCGGGAGGTGTCCCCAGATCAAAAGGAAGGTTGCATGATAAAGGTGTGGAGGATGCTGGGGTGTGCGTTGATTCTCGTAGGCACCACGAAGAAAATTGGAGACACTGTACTCATTGATGAAGATGGTGCTCGTCACGATCAGCACAGTATGTGACCAACTGTAGATGTTGCTTCCATCCTCCTCAAGAGTGGGGCAGGTGTGCCAAGGGTTGGCCATGCTAGATGAGGCAGAGGGGCAGAGACAGCTGGGGCAGCAGACTGCGACTGATTGATGATGAAGAGCCAGAGGGAGAATGGTGATCAAATGGGCGCAAGAGTGAAACTGCGTGCGCTGAGGGAGGTTCAACGTGGGTGCATGTTGTAGCGATATGACTGGGAGAGTTCGCGTTTCAAGCGGAAGAGGCGAAAGCAGATAGCAGAGGAACAATGGATGGTTGAGTGGGCGCAGGGGTCGAACCACGTGCGCGAAAGTTTCGGCATGAGCGCGGGTTATCGCGGAGTGGGCGACGCGACCGAGCGGGTCCTTGTGCCAAGCAGAGGATGATGCGGATGACGGAGAAGCAATTGATGATAGAGTGGGCGCAGGGGCAAAACCACGTGCGCTGCTGAAATAGGGGAGTAGGATGCGGCATGGGGAAGGCAGGTGCCAACGCGTAACAAAAATTCTGCTACCAGCGTGGGTGCAGGCTGCTGCGAAGCGGGTAGCTAGCTCGTGCAGTCCTTGTGCTGGCCACAGATGCTGTTGATGCTGATGAAGAAACGGAGGCTGGAGTGGGCGCAGGGACGAACTGCGTGCGCTGAAGGAAGTTTCCGCGTGGGTGCAGGTCATCGCGGAACGGGCGATGCGTGTTGGAAATCATTGACTCCGACAAGAGTTAATCCCACTTTCTCAATAACGGTTCAGGTCCGAGACCGAACCACCTTGACCCAACGGCCCTTGGTCAGACTGACCGTTGAAGCCCAACATGTGAAGCCATCCCTTAAAAATGTGACAACCAGAACAGTTCTACTCATCCTATTCCCCTTTGGTTCCGCGGCTTCGCCGCCGTGTCTTCGCCCTGCCCGTTCCTCACATTCCCTACCTTCGCCAAGCTTCTCTCAGCTCTTCGCTGCGTCACTCACGCTCCTTCGCTCAGCTCTCTTACTCCGCCAACCATCACTCATCTCACCAGCACTATCTCACATCAACTTGTCTACCTCGACTACCTCACGTCTCAGCTTCTATCAACCTCTGTGACTAACTCCTTGGGAGCACTCTCACTTACGTCACTCTGCTGACGTACACTTGGATGTCCTGACGCTTCTGCCTGCCTCTGCTGCTATCCTCATGCTTGCATTCTTCTGACATGGTATCAGAGCATCAGGCAACATCACCTAGTACCCCGTGACTATGAAATTGCTCTGCCATCATCCTCCCTCCATCGCTTCCACGTGCAATCTTCTGCCGCCGCTACCGTCGCCCCGCGCCTCGCCGTTTTGCCAGCAGCTGACAACAGGAGCTATGCCTGACGATTTCCCTCCACTGAAGAAACGCCTCGTCATCCTAAGAAGGCCCTGCACCCATTTCTGCGCCCGTGGCTAACAACCGGTGACTTGTCACCCACATCAGCCGCAAGCAACTCTCGAACCACCGCCTGCCATGAACTACCAAGAAGCTTCCTGCCATCTGCCATTCACTACCCTTCATTGCCTCTACTTCCGCAAGTATCTCCTGTCCTCCCATCCTGCCTCACCACTAGGGTGCAACTAGGGCGCAAGTTGGGCGCAACCGGGGCCTAACCAGGGTGCAACTAGGGCGCAACTAGGGCACATCTAGGGCGCAACTAGGGCGCAACTAGGGTGCAACTAGTGTGCAAGTTGGGCGCAACTAATGCGCAACTAATGCGCAAGTAGCGCGCAAGTAGGGCACAAGTAGGACGCAACTAGGACGCAACTAGGGCAAAGCTAGGGCGTAGCTAGTGCGCAACTAAGGCACAAATAGGCCGCAAGAAGGGTGCCAGTAGGGCGCAAGTAGGGTATAATACGGGCGTAAATATGGTGCAACTAGAGCGCAACTAGGGCGCAACTAGGGCGCAACTAGGGTGTGACTATGGCGCGACAAGGGCGCGACTAGGGCGCAACTAGGGCGCATTTAGGGCGCAACTAGGGCGTAACTAGGGCGCAACTAGGGCATAACTAGGGTGCAACTAGGGCGCAAGTAGGGCGCAACTAGGGCGCAAGAAGGGTGCAACTAGGGTGTGAGTAGGGTGCAAGTATGGCGCAAGTAGGGCGTAACTACGGCGCAAGTGGGGCACAACTAGGGCATAACAATGGCGCAACTTGGGCACACCTTGAGCGCAACGAGGGTACAATGAGGGCGCAACGAGGACGCAACGAGGGTGCAACAAGGGCGCAACAAGGGTGCAACTAGGATGCAACTAGGGTGCAACTAGGGCGTAACTAGGGCGCAACTAGGGCGCAACTAGGGCGCAACTAGGATGCAACTAGGGTTCAACTAGGGCGTAACTAGGGCGCAACTTGGGCGCAACTAGGACACAACTAAGGCGTAACTAAGGCGCAACTAAGGCGCAACTAAGGCGCAACTAGGGCACAAGTAGGGCACAAGTAGGACGCAGCTAGGGCGCAACTAGGGTACAACTAAGACGTAGCTAGTGCCCAACTGAGGCGCAACTAGGGCGAGAGTAGGGCGCAAGTAGGGTGCAACTAGGGCGCAACTAGGGTGCAACTAGGGCGCAACTAGGGTGCAACTAGGGCGCAAGTAGGGAGAAACTAGGGCGCAACTAGGGCACATCTAGGGCTTAACTAGGACGTAACTAGGGCGCAACTAGGGCGCAACTAGGACGCAACTAGGGCACAACTAGGCCACAACAAGGGCACAACTAAGGCGCAACTAGGGTGCAACTATGGCGTAGCTAAGGTGCAACTAGGGCGCGACTAGGGCGCGACTACGGTGCGACTAGGGCGCGACTAGGGCGCGACTTGGGCGCAACAAGGGCGCAAGTTGGGCCCAACTAGGGCGCAATTAGGGCGCAACTGGCCGCAACTAGGGTGCAACTAGGGCGCACCTTGGGTGCAACTAGGACGCAAATAGGGCACAACTATGGTGTAACTAGGATGCAATTAGGGCGTACCTAGGGCGCAACTAGGGCGCAACTAGGGCGAAACTAAGGAACAACTAGGACGCAAATATGGCACAAGTAGGACGCAGCTAGGGCGCAACTAGGGTACAACTAGGGCGTAGCTAGTGCCCAACTGAGGCGCAACTAGGGCGCAAGTAGGGTGCAAGTAGGGCGCAAGTATGGTGCAACTTGTGTACAACTAGGACACGCACTCAGGACGCAACTAGGGCGCAACTAGGGGGTACCTAGGGTGCGAGTATGGCGCAACTAGGGTGCAACTAGGGTGCAAGTAGGACGCAAGTAATATGCAACTAGGACGCAATTAGGACACAACTAGGGCGTAGCTAGTGCCCAACTAGGGCGCAACTAGGGCGCAAGTATGGCGCCAGCAGGGTGGAAGTTCGGTTCAATAAGGGCACAAGAAGGGCGCAACTAGGGTTCAACTAGGGCGTACCTAGTGTGCAACTAGTTTGCGAGTTGGGTGCAACTAGGGCGCAACTTAGGCGCAACTTGGGCGTAAGTAGGGTGCAACTAGAGTGCAACTAGGGCGGAAGTATGGCGCAACTAGGGCACAACTGGGGTGCAACTAGGGCGCAACTGGGGCGCAACTAAGGCGCAACTAGGGCATTAATAGGGCACAAGTAGGATGCAACTAGGGTGCAACTAGGGTACAACTAGGGCGTGGCTAGTCCCCAACTGAGGTGCAACTAGGGCGCAACTAGGGTGCAACTAGGGTACAACTAGGGCGTGGCTAGTCCCCAACTGAGGTGCAACTAGGGCGTAAGTAGGGTGCAAGTAGGGCGCAAGTAGGTTGCAACTTGTGCACAACCAGGGCACATCTAGGGTGCAACTAGGGCGCAACTAGGACGCAACTAGGGCGTAACTAGGGTGCAAGTAGGGTGCAACTATGGTGCAACTAGGGTGCAAGTAAGACGCAACTAGGGCACAAGTAGGGCACAATTAGGGCGTAGCTAGTGCCCAACTGAGGCGCAACTAGGACGCAAGTAGGGCGACAATAGGGTGTAAGTAGGGTGCAATAAGGGCGCAAGAAGGGCGCAACTAGGACGCAACTAGGGCGCAACCAATATGCAACTAGGGTGAAAGCAGGGCGCAACTAGGACGCAAGTAGGGTGCAACTAGGGCGCAAATAGGGTACAACTAAGGCGCAACAAGGGCGCAACTAGGGTGCAGCTAGGCGCAACTAGGGCGCAACTAGGGTGCAACTAGGGTGCAACTAGGGCGCAAATAGGACGCAAGTAGGGCGCAACTAGGGTGCAACTAGGGCGCAACTAAGGCGCAACTAGGGCGCAACTAGGGTGCAACTAGGGTGCAACTAGGGCGCAAATAGGACGCAAGTAGGGCGCAACTAGGGTGCAACTAGGGCGCAACTAAGGCGCAACTAGAGCGCAACTAGGGTGTAACTAGGACGCAACTAGGGCGTAATTAGGGCGCATATGGGGGCAACTAGGGCGCAACTAGGATGCAACTAGGGCGCAACTAGGGTGCAACTAGGGCGCAACGAGGGTGCAACGAGGGCGCAATTAGGGTGCAACTAGGACGCAACTAGGGTGTAACCAGGGCGCAACTAGGGTGCAACTAGGGCGCTACTAGGGTGCAACTAGTCTGCATGTTGGGCGCAACTACGGTGCAACTAAGGCGCAACTAGGGCGTAAGTAAGACACAACTAAGGGCGCAACTAGGGGACAACTAGGGCGTGGCTAGTGCCCAAGTGAGGCGCAACTAGGGTGCAAGTAGGCGCCAGAAGGGCGCAAGTAGGCGCCAGAAGGGCGCAAGTACGGCGCAACTAGGACGCAACTAGGGCACAACTAGGACGCATCGAGGGCGCAACTAGTGCGTAACTAGGGTGCAACTAGGGTGCAAGTAGGGCGCAACTAGGGCGCAACTAGGGTGCCCGGGCGCAACTAGGGCGCAACTAGGGGGCAACTAGGGCGCAACTAGGGTGCAACCAGGACGCAACTAGGACACAACTAGGGCATAACTAGGGCGCAACTAGGGCGCAACTAGGGTGCATCTAGTGCGCAACTAGGGCGTAACTAGGGCGCGACTAGGGCGCGACTAGGGCGCGACTTGGGCGCAACTAGGGCGCAATTAGGGCACAACTAGGGCACAACGAGGGCGCAACTAGGACGCAATTAGGGCTTAACTGGGGGCAACTAGGGCGCAACTAGGGCGCAACTAGGGCGCAACTAGGTTGCAACTAGGGTAGTACTAGGGCGCATCTAGGGCGCAACTAGGATGCAACTAGGGTGCAACCAGTGCGCAACTAGGGCGCAACTAGGGCGTGACTAGGGCGTGACTAGGGCGCGACTTGGGCACAACTAGGGCGCAACTATGGCGCAACTAGGACGCAACTAGGGCACAATTAGGGCGCTGCTAGGAGCAACTAGGGCGCAACAAGGACGCAACTAGGGTGCAACTAGGAGGGAACTAATGCGCAACTAGGGCGCAACTATGGCGCAACTAGGACGCAACTAGGGCACAATTAGGGCGCTGCTAGGAGCAACTAGGGCGCAACAAGGACGCAACTAGGGTGCAACTAGGAGGGAACTAATGCGCAACTAGGGCGCAACTAGGGCACAACTAGGGGGCAACTAGGGCGTAACTAGGACACAACTAGGGCGCAGCTAGGGCGCAACTAAGGCACAACTAGGGCACAAATAGGGCAAAAGTAGGACGCAACTAGGGCGCAAGTAGGGTACAACTAGGGCGTAGCTAGAGCCCAACCGAGGCACAACTAGGGCGCAACTAGGGCGCAACTAAGACACAACTAGGGTGCAAGTAGGGCACAACTAGGGCGCAAGTAGGACGCAAGTAGGGCGCAACTAGGGCAGAACTAAGGCGCAACAAGGGCGCAATTAGGGTGTAGCTAGGGTGCAACTAGGGCGCAACTAGGGCGCAACAAGTGCGCAACTAGGGCGCAACTAGGGTGCAACTAGGGCGCAACTAGAGCGCAACTAGGGCGCAACTAGGGCGCAACTAGGTCGCAACTAGGGCATAACTAGAGCGCAACTAGGGCACAACAAGGGCACAACGAGGGCGCAACTAGGGCGCAATGAGGGCGTAATGAGGGCGCAACTAGGGCGCAACGAGGGCGCAACTAGGGTGCAACTAGGGTGCAACTAGGGCGCAACTAGGGTGCAACTAGGGCGCAACTAAGGCACAATGTGGGTACAACTAGGGCGCAACTAGGTCGCAACTAGGGCGCAAGTAGGGCGTAACTAGGGCGCAACTAGGGCGCAACTAGGGTGCAACTAGGGCGCAACTAAGGCACAATGTGGGTACAACTAGGGCGCAACTAGGTCGCAACTAGGGCGCAAGTAGGGCGTAACTAGGGCGCAACTAGGACACAACTAGGGAGTAACCGGGGCGCAACCAGGGCGCAACTAGGGCGCAACTAGGGTGCAACTAGTGTGCAAGTTGGGCGCAACTAAGGTGCAACTAAGACGTAACTAGCGCGCAAGTAGGACACAAGTAGGACGCAACTAGGGCGCATCTAGGGCACAACTAGGGTGTAGCTAGTTCCCAACTAAGGCACAACTAGGGCGCAAGAAGGGTGCCAGTAGGGCGCAAGTAGGGTGCAATAAGGGCGCAAATATGGTACAACTAGAGCGTAACTAGGGCGCAACGAGGGCGCAACTAGGGCGTGACTAGGGCACGACTAGGGCGCGACTAGGGCGCAACTAGGGCGCAACTAGGGCGCAACTAGGACGCAACTAGGGTGCAACTAGGGCGCAACTAGGGCACAACTAGGGCGCAACTAGGATGCAACTAGGGCGCAAGTAGGACGCAACTAGGGTGCAACTAGGGCACAACAAGGGTGCAACTAGGGTGCAAGTATGGCGCAAGTAGGGCGCACGTAGGGCGCAACTACGGCACAAGTGGGGCACAACTAAGGCGTAACAAGGGCGCAACTAGGGTGCAACTTGAGCGCAACAAGGGCGCAACAAGGGCGAAACCAGGGTGTAACGAGGGTTTAACAAGGGCGCAACAAAGGCGCAATGAGGGCGTAACTAGGGCGCAACTAGGGCGCAACTAGGGTGCAACTAGGGTGCAACTAGGGTGCAACTAGGGCGCAACTTGGGCGCAACTAGGGTGCAACTAAGGTGCAACTAAGGCGCAACTAAGGCGCAACTAAGGCGCAACTAGGGCGCAAGTAGGGCACAAGTAGGACGCAGCTAGGACGCAACTAGGGTACAACTAGGGTGTAGTTAGTGCCCAACTGAGGCGCAACTAGGGCGAGAGTAGGGAGCAAGTAGGGCGCAACTAGGGTGCAACTAGGGCGCAACTAGGGCGCAAATAGGGCGCAACTAGGGTGCAAGTATGGCGCAACCTCGGCGCAACTAGGGCGCAACTAGGGTGCAACTAGGGCGCGACTAGGGCGCAACTAGGGCGCAACTAGGGTGCAACTAGGGTGCAACTAGGACGCACAAGGGCACAACTAGGGCGCAACTAGGGTGCAACTAAGGCGCAACTAGGGCGCGACTAGGGCGCGACTAGGGCGCGACTAGGGCGCGACTAGGGCGCGACTTGGGCGCGACTAGGGCGCAACTAGGGCGCAACTAAGGCCAACTAGGGCGCAAGTAGGGTGCAATTAGGGCGCAACTGGGGGTAACTAGGGCGTAGCTAGTGCGCAAGTGAGGCGCAACTAGGACGCAAGTAGGGCGCCGGTAGGGTGTAAGTTTGGTGCAATACGGGCGTAACAAGGGCACAACTATGGTGCACCTAGGGCACAACTAGGACGCACCTAGGGCACAAGTAGGGGGCAACTAGGGCGTAACTAGGGCGCAAGTAGGGTGCAAGTAGGGCGCAAGTAGGGCGCAACTAGGGTGCAAGTAGGGCGCAACTAGGGCGCAACTAGGGCGCAAATAATGTGTAACTAGTGTGCAAGTTGGACACAACTAGGGCGCAACTAAGGCGCAACTAGGACGCAAGTAGGGCGCAAATATAGCGCAACTAGGGCGCAACTAGGGCGCAACTAGGGCGCAAGTAGGTTGTAACTTGGGTGTAACTAGAGTGCAAGTTTGGTACAACTAGGGCGCAACTAGGACAAAACTAGGGTGCAACTAGTGTGCAAGTTGGGCGCAACTAAGGCGCTACTAAGGCGCAACTAGCGCGCAAGTAGGAAACACGTAGGACGCAACTAGCACGCAACTAGGGCATACCTAGGGCGTAGCTAGTGCCCAACTAAAGCACAACTAGGGCGCAAGAAGGGTGCTTGTAGGGCACAAGTAGGGTGCAATAAGGGCGCAAATAGGGTGCAACTAGGGCGCAACTAGGGTGTAACTAGGGTGCAACTAGGGCGCAACTAGGGCGCGACTAAGGCGCAACTAGGGCGTAACTAGGGCGCAACTAGGGTGTAACTAGGGTGCAACTAGGGCGCAACTAGGGCGCGACTAAGGCGCAACTAGGGCGTAACTAGGGCGCAACTAGGGTGCAACTAGGACACAACTAGGACGCAACCAGAGCGTAACTAGGGCGCAACTAGGGTGTAACTAGGGCGCAACTAGGCCATATCTAGGGTGTAACTAAGGGGAAACTAGGACGCAACTAGGGCGCAACTAAAGCGCAACTAGGGCACAAGTAGGGCACAAGTTGGACACAACTAGGGCGCAACTAGGGTACAACTAGGGCGTAGCTAATGCCCAACGTAGGCGCAACTAGGGTGCAAGTAGGGCGCAAGTAGGGCGCAAGTAGGGCACAAGTATGACTGGGACTGGGACTGTGATTGGGACTGGGACTGGGACTCGGATTGGGACTCGGACTAGGACTGGGACTTGGACTGGGACTGGGACTGGGACTTGGACTGTGACTGGGACAAGGACTGGGACTGGGACTAGGACTGAGACCGGGACTGGGACTGGCACTGGGACTCGGAATAGGATGGGACATGGACTGGGACAGGGACTGGGACTGGGACTGGGACGGGGACTGGGACTGGGACTGGGACGGGGACTGGGACTGGGACTGGGACGGGGACTGGGACTGGGACTGGGACGGGGACTGGGACTGGGACTGGGACGGGGACTGGGACTGGGACTGGGACGGGGACTGGGACTGGGACTGGGACGGGGACTGGGACTGGGACTGGGACGGGGACTGGGACTGGGACTGGGACGGGGACTGGGACTGGGACTGGGACGGGGACTGGGACTGGGACTGGGACGGGGACTGGGACTGGGACTGGGACGGGGACTGGGACTGGGACTGGGACGGGGACTGGGACTGGGACTGGGACGGGGACTGGGACTGGGACTAGGACTAAGACCGGGACTGGGACTGGCACTGGGACTCGGAATAGGATGGGACATGGACTGGGACAGGGACTGGGACTGGGACTGGGACTAGGACTGGGAATGGGACTGGGACTGGGACTGGGATGGGACTGGGGCTGGGACTGGGACAAGGACTAGGAGTGGGACTGGAACTAGGACTGGGACTGGGACTAGGACTGGGACTCGATCCCAGTCCCTGTCAGAGGATTGCAGGTGCTGCCGTGGAGTGGACGCAGTCACAGGGACGAGCGTTTCAATGATGGACAGAAGCACGAGCAGAAGCAAAGCCGTAATGACGATAAGAGAAGAGCAAAAACGAACGATGATGCAAGATGATGAGGAGAGGCCTGGGCGCAGCACGGAAGGTATGAGCACTGAGATCTTGTTAGGAAAAGAGTCGACGTAGTACTTTGTAGGAATGGCGGAAGCTTCCTTGAAGGTGCAGGCGTTACTGACGTATGAGTGACATTTGACAGACGAGAGAGGGCGCAGTGCGAGAGCACGGGCGCTGCGCTGAGATTGAGGGCAAAGGGACTGGAGGCGGCCCAAAGGGTGAGCCTGAAGGAGAATCCAATGGATTGATAAGAGACTGAAGTGCAAACAATACAAATAGGAAAGGTCTAACCTAGCGCGCTTCGTCAAGCGGGCATAGAGGTGGCGGCTCGGACAAGTGCGAGAGCAGGAAGCGCCTCGAGACCACGATTCGGGTTTGCTAGCCGTATGCATAGGGAAGTGGTGAGTGCAGGTAAGATCTTCGCAGGTGCGTCTCGCTTGGGCTGTTGTGCTATGAGGCCGTTGGTTTTGGTCTTTGTGAGGCTCGCACATTTGTCGGCCGTGAGACCGATCGGATGTTGATTGTGTGACTCTGGAGATGAACCTGCATTGTCACTCTTTATTTTCTCAGTGGTTACACCCCTTGAGGCGATCTCCGAGATAATATCCGACAGTCCCGATCCTAGTCCCAATCCTCGTCCCGATCCCAGTCCCGATCCCAGCCCCGATCCCAATCCCGATCCCAGTCCCAATCCCAGTCACGATCCCAGTCTTGATCACAGTCCCGATCCCAGTCCCGATCCCAGTCCTGATCATAGTCCCGATCTCAGTCCCGATCCCAGTCCCGATCCCAGTCCCGATCATAGTCCCGATCCCAGTCCCAATCCCAGTCCCGATCCCTGTCCTGATCCCAGTCCCGATCCCAGTCCCGATCCCAGTCCCGATCATAGTCCCGATCCCAGTCCCAATCCCAGTCCCGATCCCTGTCCTGATCCCAGTCCCGATCACAGTCCCAATCCCACTCCCAATCCCAGTCCCGATCCCAGACCTGATCCCAGTCCCGATCCCAGTCCCGATCCCATTCCCAATCCCATTCCCGATCCAAGTCCCGATTCCAGACCCGATCCCGGTCCCGATCCTAGTCCCGATCCCAGTCCCGGTCCTAGTCCCGGTCCCAGTACCAGTCCCACTCCTGATCCCAGTCCCGATCCTAGTCCCCATCCTAGTCCCGGTCCCAGTCCCAGTCCCAGTCCCAGTCCCAGTCCCAGTCCCAGTCCCAGTCCCAGTCCTAGTCCCAGTCCCCGTCCCAGTCATAGTCCCAGTCCCAAACCCGGTCCCGGTCCGAGTCCCAGTCCCACTCCCAGTCCCAGTCCAAGTGCCAGTCCCAATCCCAGTCCCAGTCCCAGCCCCGGTCCCGGTCCCGGTCCTAGTCCCAATCTCAGTCCAAGTCCCAGTCCAAGTCCCAGTCCCCGTCCCAGTCCCAGTCCCAGTCCCAGTCCCAGTCCCAGTCCCAGTCCCAGTCGCAGTGCCAGTCCCCGTCCAACTCCCAGTCCTAGTCCCAGTCCCAGTCCCAGTCTTCTGGGACTGGGACTGGGACTGGGACTAGACTGGGATTGGGACCGGGACCGGGACTGGGATCAAGACTGGGATTGGGACTTGGATCGGGACAGGGATTGGGACTAGGACTTCGATCCCAGTCCCGATCCCAGTCCCGATCCCAGTCCTGGTCCCAGATCCGATCCCCGTCCCCGTCCTAGTCCCGAACCCTCTCCCGATCCCAGTCCCGCTCCCAGTCCCGTTCTCAGTCCTGGTCCCAGTCCCAGTCCCAGTCCCTGTTTCAGTCCCGGTTCCAGTCCCAGACCCAGGCCCAGTCCCAGTCCCCGTCCCTGTCCCAGTCCTATTCCCACTCCCAGTCCTAGTCCCAGTGTTGTGCTAGTCCCAGTCCCAGTCCCAGTCCTGATCCCAGTCCCGATCCCAGTCCCGATCCTTGTCCCGATCCCAGTCCCGATCCCAGTCTCGATCCTAATCCCGATCCCCGTCCCGATCCCAGTCCCGATCCTAGTCCTGATCCCAGTCCTGAGCACAGTCACGATCTCAGTCCCGATCCCAGTCCCGATCCTAGTCCTGATCCCAGTCCTGAGCACAGTCACGATCTCAGTCCCGATCCCAGTCCCGATCCTAGTCCTGATCCCAGTCCTGAGCACAGTCACGATCTCAGTCCCGATCCCAGTCCCGATCCTAGTCCTGATCCCAGTCCTGAGCACAGTCACGATCTCAGTCCCGATCCCAGTCCCGATCCTAGTCCTGATCCCAGTCCTGAGCACAGTCACGATCTCAGTCCCGATCCCAGTCCCGATCCTAGTCCTGATCCCAGTCCTGAGCACAGTCACGATCTCAGTCCCGATCCCAGTCCCGATCCTAGTCCTGATCCCAGTCCTGAGCACAGTCACGATCTCAGTCCCGATCCCAGTCCCGATCCTAGTCCTGATCCCAGTCCTGAGCACAGTCACGATCTCAGTCCCGATCCCAGTCCCGATCCTAGTCCTGATCCCAGTCCTGAGCACAGTCACGATCTCAGTCCCGATCCCAGTCCCGATCCTAGTCCTGATCCCAGTCCTGAGCACAGTCACGATCTCAGTCCCGATCCCAGTCCCGATCCTAGTCCTGATCCCAGTCCTGAGCACAGTCACGATCTCAGTCCCGATCCCAGTCCCGATCCTAGTCCTGATCCCAGTCCTGAGCACAGTCACGATCTCAGTCCCGATCCCAGTCCCGATCCTAGTCCTGATCCCAGTCCTGAGCACAGTCACGATCTCAGTCCCGATCCCAGTCCCGATCCTAGTCCTGATCCCAGTCCTGAGCACAGTCACGATCTCAGTCCCGATCCCAGTCCCGATCCTAGTCCTGATCCCAGTCCTGAGCACAGTCACGATCTCAGTCCCGATCCCAGTCCCGATCCTAGTCCTGATCCCAGTCCTGAGCACAGTCACGATCTCAGTCCCGATCCCAGTCCCGATCCTAGTCCTGATCCCAGTCCTGAGCACAGTCACGATCTCAGTCCCGATCCCAGTCCCGATCCTAGTCCTGATCCCAGTCCTGAGCACAGTCACGATCTCAGTCCCGATCCCAGTCCCGATCCTAGTCCTGATCCCAGTCCTGAGCACAGTCACGATCTCAGTCCCGATCCCAGTCCCGATCCTAGTCCTGATCCCAGTCCTGAGCACAGTCACGATCTCAGTCCCGATCCCAGTCCCGATCCTAGTCCTGATCCCAGTCCTGAGCACAGTCACGATCTCAGTCCCGATCCCAGTCCCGATCCTAGTCCTGATCCCAGTCCTGAGCACAGTCACGATCTCAGTCCCGATCCCAGTCCCGATCCTAGTCCTGATCCCAGTCCTGAGCACAGTCACGATCTCAGTCCCGATCCCAGTCCCGATCCTAGTCCTGATCCCAGTCCTGAGCACAGTCACGATCTCAGTCCCGATCCCAGTCCCGATCCTAGTCCTGATCCCAGTCCTGAGCACAGTCACGATCTCAGTCCCGATCCCAGTCCCGATCCTAGTCCTGATCCCAGTCCTGAGCACAGTCACGATCTCAGTCCCGATCCCAGTCCCGATCCTAGTCCTGATCCCAGTCCTGAGCACAGTCACGATCTCAGTCCCGATCCCAGTCCCGATCCTAGTCCTGATCCCAGTCCTGAGCACAGTCACGATCTCAGTCCCGATCCCAGTCCCGATCCTAGTCCTGATCCCAGTCCTGAGCACAGTCACGATCTCAGTCCCGATCCCAGTCCCGATCCTAGTCCTGATCCCAGTCCTGAGCACAGTCACGATCTCAGTCCCGATCCCAGTCCCGATCCTAGTCCTGATCCCAGTCCTGAGCACAGTCACGATCTCAGTCCCGATCCCAGTCCCGATCCTAGTCCTGATCCCAGTCCTGAGCACAGTCACGATCTCAGTCCCGATCCCAGTCCCGATCCTAGTCCTGATCCCAGTCCTGAGCACAGTCACGATCTCAGTCCCGATCCCAGTCCCGATCCTAGTCCTGATCCCAGTCCTGAGCACAGTCACGATCTCAGTCCCGATCCCAGTCCCGATCCTAGTCCTGATCCCAGTCCTGAGCACAGTCACGATCTCAGTCCCGATCCCAGTCCCGATCCTAGTCCTGATCCCAGTCCTGAGCACAGTCACGATCTCAGTCCCGATCCCAGTCCCGATCCTAGTCCTGATCCCAGTCCTGAGCACAGTCACGATCTCAGTCCCGATCCCAGTCCCGATCCTAGTCCTGATCCCAGTCCTGAGCACAGTCACGATCTCAGTCCCGATCCCAGTCCCGATCCTAGTCCTGATCCCAGTCCTGAGCACAGTCACGATCTCAGTCCCGATCCCAGTCCCGATCCTAGTCCCGATCCCAGTCCCGATCCCTGTCCCGATCCCAGTCCCAGTCCCAGTCCAAGTCCCAGTCCCAGTCCCAGTCCCAGTCCCAGTCCTAGTCCCACTGCGAGTCCCAGTCCCAGTCGGACTCCTAGTCACACTTCCAGTCCCAGTCCCATTCCCAGTCCCAGTCCCAGTCCCAGTCCCAGTCGCACAACTATGGTACAAATAGGGCACAAGTAGGACGCAACTAGGGCGCAACTAGGGTACAACTAGGGTGTAGCTAGTCCCCAACTGAGGCACAACTAGGGCGCAGGTAGGGTGCAAGAAGGGCGCAACTAGGATGCAACTTGTGCGCAACCAGGGCGCAACTAGGACGCAACTATGGCGCAACTAGGGCACAACTAGGGTGCAAGTAGGGCGCAACTAGGTTGCAACTAGGGCGAAAGTAGGGCGCAAGTAAGACGCAACTAGGGCGCAACTGGGGCACAATTAGGGCGTAGCTAGTGCCCAACTGAGGTGCAACTAGGGCGCAAGTTGGGCGCCAGTAGGGTGTAAGTAGGGCGCAAATAGGGTGCAACTAGTGCGCAACTAAGACGCAACTAGGGTGCAAGTAGGAAGCAACTAGGGCGCAAGTAGGGCGCAAGTAGGGCGCAAGTATGGCGCAACTAGGGCACAAATAAGGCGCAACAAGGGCGCAACTAGGGCGCAACTAGGCGCAACTAGGGCGCAACTAGGGAGCAACTAGGGCGCAACTAGGGCGCAACTAGGGCGCAACTAGGGTGCAACTAGGACGCAACTAGAGCGCAACTAGGGCGCAACTATGGCGCAACTAGGGCGCAATTAGGACGCAAATGGGGGCAACTAGGGCCCGACTTGGGCACAATTAGGGCGCAACTAGGGTGCAACTAGGACGCAACTAGAGCGCAACTAGGGCGCAACTATGGCGCAACTAGGGCGCAATTAGGACGCAAATGGGGGCAACTAGGGCCCGACTTGGGCACAATTAGGGCACAACTAGGGCGCAACTAGGGCACAACTAGGGCGCGACTAGGGCGCAACTACGGCGCAACTTGGGCGCAACTAGGGCGCAACTAGGGCGCAATTAGGGTGCAACTGGGGGCAACTAGGGCACAACTAGGGCGCGACTAGGGCGCAACTACGGCGCAACTTGGGCGCAACTAGGGCGCAACTAGGGCGCAATTAGGGTGCAACTGGGGGCAACTAGGGCACAACTAGGGCGCAAGTTGGGCGCAACTAGGGCGTAACTAGGGCACAACTAGGGCTCAACTAGGGCGCAACTATGGCGCACATAGGGCGCAAATAGGGTGCAACTAGGGCGAAACCAAGGCGTAACTAGGGCGCAGATATGGCACAAGTAGGACGCAACTAGGACGCAACTAGGGTACACCTAGGGCGTAGCTATTGCCCAACTGAGGCGCAACTAGGGCGCAAGTAGGGTGCAAGTAGGGCGCAAGTAGGGTGCAACTTGTGCGCAACTAGGGCGTGTACTCCGGGCGGAACTAGGGCGCAACTAGGGCGCAACCAGGGTGCAAGTATGGCGCAAATAGGGTGCAACTAGGGGGCTAGTAGGGCGCAAGTAAGACGTAACTAGGATGCAACTAGGGCACAACTAGGGCGTAGCTAGTGTCCAATTGAGGTGCAACTGGGGCTCAAGTAGGGCGCCAGTAGGGTGTAAGTTTGGTGCAATAAGGGCGCAAGAAGGACGCAAATAGGGTGCAACTAGGGCACAAATAGGGTGTAACTAGTTTGCAAGTTAGGCGCAACTAGGGCGCAACTTAGGCGCAACATGGGCGCAAGTAGGATGCAACTAGAGCGCAATTAGGGCGTAACTAGGGCGCAAGTAGGGTGCAACTAGGGCGCAACTTAGGCGCAACATGGGCGCAAGTAGGATGCAACTAGAGCGCAATTAGGGCGTAACTAGGGCGCAAGTAGGGTGCAACCAGGGTGCAACTAGAGCGCAACTAGGGCGCAACTAGGACGAATCTAGGGCGCAAGTAGGGTGCAACTAGTGTGCAAGTTCGGCGCAACCAAGGCGCAACTAAGGCGCAACTAGCGCGCAAGTAGGGCACAAGTATAACGCAAATAGGGCGCAACTAGGACACAACTATGGCGTAGCTAGTGCCTAACTAAGGCACAACTAGGGTGCACGTAGGGTGCCAGTAGGGCGCAAGTAGGGTGCAATAAGGGTGCAAGTAGGGTACAACTAGGGCGCAACTAGGGTGCAACTAGGCCGCAACTAGGGCGCAACTAGGGCGCAACTAGGGCACAACTAGGGCACAACTAGGGCGCAACTAGGGCGCAACTAGGGCGCAACTAGGGCGTAACTAGGGCGCAACTAGGGCGCAACAAGGGTGCAACTACGGCGCAACTAGGGCGCAACTAGGGTGCAACTAGGGCGCAACTAGGGCGCAAGTAGGGCGCAACTATGGCGCAACTAGGGTGAAACTAGGGCGCAAGTAGGGTGCAAGTAGGGCACAAGTAGGGCGAAACTACGGTGCAACTAGGGCGCAACGAGGGCGCTACGAGAGCGCAACAAGGGCGTAAAAAAGGTTCAACTAGGGCGCAACTAGGGCACAACTAGGGCACAAATAGGACGCAACTAGGGCGCAACTAGGGCGGAACTAGGGCGCAACTAGGGCACAGCTAGGGCGCAACTAAGGTGCAACTAGGGCGCAACAAAGGCGCAACGAGGGTGCAAGTAGGGCACGAGTAGGACGCAACTAGGGCGCAACTAGGGTACAACTAGGGCGTTGCTAGTGCCCAATTGAGGCGCAACTAGGGTGCAAGAAGGGCGCTAATTGGGCGTAAGTATGGTGCAATAAGGGCGCAAGAATGGCGCAACTAGGGCGAAGCTAGGACGCATCTAGGGCCCAAGTAGGACGCAAGTAGGGCGCGACGAGGGCGCAAGTAGGGTATAACTAGTGTGCAAGTTGGGCGCAACCAGGGCGCAACTTAGGCGCAACTAGGGCGCAAGTAGGACGCAACTAGGGTGCAACTAGGGGAAAACTAGGGCGTAGCTAAAGCCCAACTGAGGCGCAACTAGGGCGCAAGTAGGCGCCAGAAAGGCGCAAGTAGGGCGCAACTAGGGTACAACTAGGGCGAAACTAGGACGCAACTAGGGCACAACTAGTGTGTAACTAGGGTGCAACTAGGGTGGAAGTAGGGTGCAACTAGGGCGCAACTAGGGCACCCGGACGCAACAAGGGCGCAACTAGGGGGGCAAGTAGGGCGCAGCTAGGGCACAACTAGGACGCAACTAGGGCACAACTAGGGTGCAACTAGGGCGCAACTAGGGTGCAACTAGGGTGCAACTAGTGCGCAACTAGGGTGCAACTCAGGGGGCGGCTAGACCGCGACTAGGGCATGACTTGGACGCAACTAGGGCGCAACTCGGGCGCAACTAGGACGCAACTAGGGCGCAACTAGGGCGCAATTAGGGTACAACTGGGGGCAACTGGGGCGCAACTAGGGCACAACTAGGGTGCATCTAGGGCACAACTAGGGCGCAACTAGGACGCGACTAGGGTGCAACTAAGGGACAATTAGGGCGTAGCTAGTGTCAAACTGAGGCGCAACTAGGGCCCAAGTAGGCGCCAGAAAGGCGTAAGTAGGGCGCAACTAGGGCGCAACTAGGGCGCAACTAGAGCGCAACTAGGACGCAACCAGGGCGCAACTAGTGCGTAACTAGGGTGGAACTTGGGTGCAAGTAGGGCGCAACTAGGGCGCAACTAGGGCGCCCGGGTGCAAGAAAGGCGCAACTAGGGGGCAACTAGGGCGTAGTTAGGGCACAACTAGGATGCAACTAGGGCCCAAGTAAGGCGTAACTAGGGTACAACTATGGTGAAACTAGTGCGCAACTAGGGTGCAACTAGGGGCGCGAGTATGTCACGACTAGGGCGCGACTTGGGCGCAACTAGGGCGCAAATCAGGCGCAACTAGGGCGCAACTAGGGCACAACTAGGGGGCAAGTAGGATGCAACTAGGGACAACTAGGGCGCAACTAGGGCGCAACTAGGGCGCATCTAGGGCACAACTAGGGCGCAACTAGGGTGCAACTAGGACGCGACTAGGGCGCGACTAGGGCGCAACTAGGGTGCAACTAGGGCTCAACTAGGGCGCAACTAGGGTGCAACTAGGGCGCACCTATGGCGCAACTACGGCACAACTAGGGCGCAACTAGGGCGCAACTAAGGCGTGGCTAGTCTCCAACTGAGGCACAACTAGGGCACAAGTAGGGTGCAAGTAGGGCGCAAGTAGGTTGCAACTTGTGCGCAACCAGGGCGCAACTAGGGTGCAACTAGGGCACAACGAGGGCGCAACTAGGGCGCAACTAGGGTGCAAGTAAAGCGCAAATAGGGTGCAACTAGGGTGCAAGTAGGGCGCAAGTAAGACGCAACTAGGGCGCAACTAGGGCACAACTAGGGCGCAACTAGGGTGCAAGTAGGGCGCAAGTAAGACGCAACTAGGGCGCAACTAGGGCACAATTAGGGCGTAGCTAATGCCCAACTGAGGCGCAACTAGGGCACAAGTAGGGCTCCAATATGGTGTATGTAGGGTGCAACGAGGGCGCAAGGAGGGCGCAACTAGGGCGCAACTAGGGCGCAACTAAGACGCAACCAGGGTGCAAGTAGGGTGCAACTAGGGCGCAAGTAGGGCGCAAGTAGGGCGCAACTAGGGCATAAATAAGGGGCAACAAGGGCGCAACTAGGGCGCAACTAGGCGCAACTAGGGCGCAACTAGTGCGCAACTAGGACGCAACTAGGGCGCAACTAGGGCGCAAGTAGGGCGCAACTAGGGTACAACTAGGGCGCAACTAGGGCGCAACTAGAGCACAACTAGGGCGCAACTAGGACACAACTAGGGCGCAATTAGGGCGCAACTGGGGGCAACTAGGGCGCAACTAGGGCGCAACTAGGGTACAACTAGGGTGCACATAGGGTGCAACAACGGAACAACGAGGGCGCAGCTAGGGCGCAACTAGGGCACAACTAGGGTGCAACTAGGGCGCAACTAGGGCGCAACTAGGGCGCAACTATGGTGCAACTAGTCTGCAAGTTGGGCGCAACTAGGGCACAACTAGGGCGCAACTAGGGCGCAACTATGGTGCAACTAGTCTGCAAGTTGGGCGCAACTAGGGCACAACTAAGGCTCAACTATGGCGTACATAAGACGCAACTAAGGGCGCAACTAGGGGGCAGCTAGGGCGTAGCTAGTGCCAAACTGAGGCGCAACTAGGGTGCAAGTAGGCACCAGTAGGGCGCAAGTAGGGCGCAACTAGGGCGCAACTAGGGCGCAACTAGGACGCAACTAGGGCGCAACTAGTGCGTAACTAGGGTGCAACAAGGGTGCAAGTAGGGCATGACTAGGGCGCAACTAGAGCCCAGGGCGAAACTAGGGAGCAACTAGGGAGCAACTAGGGCGCAACTAGGGCGCAACTAGGACGCAACTAGGGCACAACTAGAGCGCAACTAGGGCGCAGCTAGGGCGCAAATAGGGCGCAACTAGGGTGCAACTAGTGCGCATCTAGGGTGTAACTAGGGCGCGACTAGGGCGCGATTAGGGCGCAACTTGGGCGCAACTAGGGCGCAACTATGGCACAACTAGGGCACAACTAGGGCGAAACTAGGGCGAAATTAGGGTGCAACTGGGGGCAACTAGGGCGGAACCAGGGCGCAACTAGGTTGAGACTACGGCACAACTAGGGCGTAACTGGGGCGCAACTAGGGTGCAACTAGGGTGCAACTAGT
>SZWC01024296.1:8467-21440 GCA_023375785.1 Penium margaritaceum
CAGGGGGCATGGGGCATGGGGCATGGGGCATGGGGCATGGGGCATGGGACATGGGGCATGAGGAGAAACATGGCCAGAGGACGTTAGGGATCATCGTATCCTTCATGGAGGTGTGCAAAAGGAGTGAAAAAAAATAAAGTTTTACACTCTCATCATGAGGATGATCCAAGTGCCAGCTTGTCGACCTAACCTAACCCTGGAAAGCCAGCTTGTTGACCACCAGGGACAGGAAGGAAGCTGGGCAAGGGACATCCAAAGGCAGTTCTACATCCATGTCCTTCTGTTTTCTTTTTTTTTTCATAATTTCACCGATGGAATCTGGAACCATGACTTCCATGGTGGTTAGAATCGCTTTCACAAACAAATTCTCAAAAAACAAAACACAAAAAAAGTCTCAGAACTTGCAGTGCTTCAACACTTTGAGCAACTCACTTTGCGCCTCCATTCTAAACAAAACTCTTCGTTGCAACATCCCTCCCCCTCGCTTCTCAGTCGCTGCTGACCCTCTTGTGCACTAGGTGGCGATTATGTTTTCCTCAAACATAATCCTACTGACCCTCTTCTGCACTAGGTGGCGACTGCCATGACAGAGCAGCCTACAGCAGCAGCTCCTCTAGCTGTTGACATCTCGAACTTTCTCCTCACAAAGGAATTGATTTCTTTGAGGAGGTTTGCAAACTGTATTGAAGAAATCAATTCAACTCGCACAAAAGAGCAGCTCAACTTTATCCTGACCAAAAAAAAAATTATCAAACAAACAAACAAAATAGAAAAATGAAAAGAAAAGAAAGAAACAAGGAAACGAAGCAAAGAGAGACAAGAGAAGAGAGCGTTCGCAGCAAGGGCACGCTGACACGGCATCATGAAAGGGAGAACACAAAAAAGTCGGCGAGGCTCCCCTCCCAACATCAGCTGCACAAGTTTCAGGGAAGGAGGCACAAGATGGGGAGGAAGGAAGGAAAGAGAGGGAGGGAGGGAGAGTGAGAGAGAGGGCATAAAAATCCTGAAGTCTTTGCACGGTGGGCTACAAATAAAAAGACAAGAATGCCCACTCACGGAGTTTAGGGGCTCATGTACGTCAAGGACGTAACACTTCTCCCCCTTTTAGTCATGACCTCCTGGCACGTTAGCAGACAAAGGCCAGTGACAGCGGTAGTAGCTGTCAATCAGGTGATTGGCGTCTTGGAGGTTGTGGTAAGGCTCATTGCTGTTGTGCGCAACGTCGTAGTCATGCCACTTGACCAGATACTTGGCTGTCTTACCACAGCTTCGGTGTCCAATGATGTGTTCAATCACGTACTCTGTATCCTCGTCCACTTGTGCAAGAGGTGGAAGAGCAACGTCCCAGTGGGGAAGTTTGTACTGGGGTCCCGGTAGTGCTTGATGTGGAAGACCTGTCTGACAGAAAATGGACTGTAGATGCTAGCAGACGTGGAATTTGGAAAAACTGAGCCCACCACTGGAAAATTCAGCTCAAAACCTTCCAGATCTCCGTGTTGTCAAGTAGGCAAAGTTAAGCGACAACAGGGGTTTGCATTTGCTCAATCTCAAGCGGTCCCAACCAGCGGGGTTTGAGTTTTGCAAAGCCCTATCCTTGGAGTTTGATATTCGTCAAGTTGAGGAGAATGCAATCACCTGTGCAAAACACACCATTGCTGCAATGTCGGTCGGCCGCTTGCTTCATAGCTGCTTGAGTCTTTGTGAGGATCTGGTGTGTTTCCTTGCAAATTCTTGTGAAGCCCCTGCAGTGGATGTCTACTGCGGGGATATTGCTTTGACTTTGTACGCGAGTTCGGCAATTGGTAGTTCAGCCGCCCAATTGGTGCCGTGGGGCTTGCATAAAGTACGAAGGAGTTGTTAAAGCATTTGATTGGTCCGCTCGGTCTGCCCGTTGGTCAAAGGAACACCGTTGATTGCTGGATCTGGCTGCCATGATGCGTCTTCAATTTGCGCCAAAAGCGGCTAGTGAAGCGGCCATCTCTGTCGCTGAGGATGGTATGTGGCATTCCGTGCATTTGTACGATCTGGTTCAGAAACCGTTGCACTGTTCCTTCTGCACTGATGAAGTGCAACATTCTATAAAATATGTCCACCACGACGAGGATGGCGTGATACCCCTCGGGAGTGGCGGCAGTCACGTCACAAAATCCATGCTGATGTCGGCCCATGGTTTGGTTGGAACAAGTAGGGGCTGAAGTAGACTGGGTGGCCTCGTGCAACAATATGCTTGTCTCTAACAGGTGTCATGCCATTTGCACAAAGCTGCCACGTCGGTCTGCATTTTATCCCACAAGTATTACTTTGCCTGCTTCTTGAGTGTCTTGTCCTCGCCAAAGTGTCCATCTGAACCGGTGTTGTGGCATTCCTTCAATAGCATCCTTCGCCATGCCGTCAGAGAGATGAAGGCAAGCGACAGGGATTTGCATTGGCTCAATCTCAAACGGTCCCAACCTGCGGGGTTTGAGTTTTTCAAAGTCCCGTCCTTGGAGTTTGATGTTTTTTGAGCTGAGGAGGATGTAATTTCCTGTGCAAAACAAATTATTGCTGTGATGTTGTTCGGCCGCTTGCTTCATAGCTGGCTTGAGTCTTTGCGAGAGTCTGCCGTGTTTCTTCCTAAACACTTGCAAAGTCCGATGTGTCCGATTTGGTCGCCTCGGCAGCTGCGACTTCTTCCACTTCCTTAGTTTCTATGTGGACAAGCCACGCTTGAGCTCCGTGGTGCACATATCTCTTTGCCATGTCTAAAGATATCGGTTGGCGTTTGTGTCTGCTGCAACTTCCTGTGCTACTTCCATCACTCCTCCTTCTTGTTACGTCGTGCAAATCTCCAATTTTCTGTTGGAGTGGTTTGTGGAGTCGATGGATCTGAAATGGTCTGCCAACGGCTTTTCCTTCAAACACCCTCGGTTTAATATGCAAACCCAGCTTCTAAACAATGTCTTTGCTGACAAAGCTGTGAGAAGCTCCTCTTTCCAGTAGTGCCGGTATCGTTCTGTGACTTTTGCAAACCCTCGGTTGTACCCTTACCAGTANAGAATTTCTCGACCGTACAGGAGCCTTGCTATCTACTGTTGTCCTTTGCGGTTTCCCAACTCCTCACTCCTTTTCTGTGAGTTCCCCCATTTTTGGCTTGTTGTTGCCATTTTTGGCAGCCACGCGATATATGACTCAGCTTCTTGCAAGTCCAGCAGAGCTGTTGATCGCGTTGATCGACGATGTCAATATCCATCGGAATAGAGGTTTCCACCGACTGGGACTTCCCTCCGCCCCGTTAAGAAATGTGGCTTTGGGGTTGCCAGCCGTTGGATTCCTGCATTTGAGTGTTGTAGTTGGCGTTGTCAATGCAATTGGCTGCTATGACCACTCACGGAAGGTCGTCTTGGATGCCAAAAAATGACCAGTGCTAACCAAATATCTTGTTTAAGGCCGTTGTAGTAGAAACACACTTGTCAGGGTGAGGTCATTGCCGGTGAGGATTACATGGAAACGCCGAGTGTACTCCGCACACTAGTCTACTGGCGCACACA
Source organism: Penium margaritaceum (assembly GCA_023375785.1). NCBI lineage: Eukaryota > Viridiplantae > Streptophyta > Zygnematophyceae > Desmidiales > Peniaceae > Penium > Penium margaritaceum. Next base: position 11,995 of record SZWC01024296.1, read on the forward strand.
TTGGAGTCTGTAAGGTGCATGAGAATTCTTGTTCAGCTTCCCAATGTGAGCAAGTGTAGTGCACAATAATTCATTCAATGATTGAGGTGGTGTGAGATAGTCATTCCACGTTGGCTTAATTTGTTCGATAGGTAGTACGTTTGTGGTCGACGATTTGAGAGCGGTTGATCACGAGCCGTTGATCCAGCCCCACCGGTCTCGTGCTTCCATTAGATGGCCTTAATATCAGACCACCAACTAAGAGCCGTGCCATGCAGAAGTGATGCCCCGTGCTTGACCTTAGCAACAGTGAATTACACCTCCAAACTTGCCAGCCACACCCTGACCATCAGTCCCTTGGAGTTTGCGGGATGAAACGGCTCAAGGAGTGCCGGTTACATTTTGGGTTCACTCCAGAGTTGAAGATTTCTCTCGGTGACTTTGCTTCATGCGCATGGGGATTAAAAAGCTCCTCCATTGATGTGTTGAGTTGTTGGAGCAGATGGGTGTTGAAGCTCTCGAGCCCTGACAGCTTCTGGTACAGGTTTTCATTAATGCAAATTTGTTGACCAGTGCCCCCCATCCTGCCAGATTTTAACCAGCCGGCAGCATCCGCGGCAAGGGATTCGCCGAGCCCGAGGAGTCCGTCACCGGGTTGGCCGTCGGGTTTGTTGCTGCTGCACCATTTGCCACGAAAGTTGCCGCTGCTGCGTGCTTCGCCTATAGAGTGTTGCTGTTTGCGTGCTGCTCATCCGCCATCATAAGAGTATTCGCTGGTTACTACTGCGCTCACTCCACTCAACGTTGTCATCGCTCGCTCACTCACTCACTCAGTCACTCAGTCAATCAGTCATTCACATGCTCATTCACTCACTCACTCATTCACTCACTCACTCACTCACTCACTCACTCACTCACTCACTCACTCATTCACTCACTCACTCACTCACTCACTCACTCACTTACTTACTCACCCACTCACTCACTCACTCACTCATTCAGTCGTTCCCTCTCTTATTCGCACACTTAATCACTTGCTGAGATTCTCTTGCTCTCTTCCGTCACTCACACTGGAGTACTTCTGCACTCACTCACTTACTCAGTAAATTACGTACTACATCACTCTGTCATTCCCTCATCACTCCATCACTCACTCACTCAGTCGCTTGCTCACTCACGCAGTTTCTAACTAGCTCTCTCACTAAATCAATCACTCACATATAAGCCTTTCCAAGCAAGAGTCCGAGGGGCGGCATCGCTCAGTAAACTGCGCTGCACCAATTGGTTGCACTCGTGCACTCTGCGAGTCAGAAAATATTTGCACGATAGTTGAATAGTGAGGCATGTTCTCATTTCATGACATTAAATGACCTGATGCATTACTTAAAAAACTTCACCTAATTTTATTTTCATCTGGGTTTTAAATCCACAAGGAAGGTCTTTCAAAGTTTTACAAGTTCATTAACATGACGCTACTGGACCCTCAAATATAATTGAGATTTTGACTTGGTTTTCAGATTTAACCACGTAAAAGTTTGACACTTGAACCAGACATGATTTTACATGTCATGGTGGTACATCAGTATGCCACCAACATAAGCATGAACTTCAAAACCATTGAACAAAGTGATGGGGAAGCTTAGACAATAACATCCTGAATCTCTGGCTATGTAAGCCAGTTCTTCAGCAACTGAATGCTAGACATGGTGCATTAGCTCATGCCATGGCGGATGTCTGAACCTGTATGACATCCGTGGGATAAAACCTCTCACATGCGAACAATGTCACAGGTACGGCCAGGACATCCATGACAGCTTCAAACAGCGGCGCAGCTGACATCCCGCTAAACGCTGTCGCGCGACATCCATGCGGCCTATCCCCGCTATCGACCACGTCCTCAACCTCAGTGTCGGCGACATTCTGCAAGTCCCGGCCGTCGATTGCATCGTCCAGATGGTCTGATGGCTGGCGAACTTCATCACCAGCAGCCTGCAGCAGGAGGCCTCCTGCGAGGCCTCTTTCCTGGCCAATCACGGCACGCCGTACCGGAAGCTGAACATCGACTCGAGGACGCGCTGGAATTCCACGGTGGCGATGCTCCAGGTTGCCCAGGAGCAGCGCGAGCCGTTGGAAGCATGGCTGTCCTTGGTCGACACCGAAGACATGCGGCTGTCCGGCGGACAGTGGATCACTATCTGCTGCATCGCTGAAGTGCTGGAGCCGTTTAAGAACATGACGGATGACATCTCTGTCAAGACATCACTGAAAATCGGTCTGGCGGTGCCCTTCTTCAACAAACTTCTGGATTGCCTCAAAAGCAACGCCACTGCATGTTGCCAGGCCATGGCATCTGGCCCGGCTGGTGACGTGAACGACGAGCTCTGTGATGTGCAGGCAGCTCTTGTGACTGAACTTGAGAAGGCGGCAGAACACGTGGGAGTGTACTGCGCACTCTTTGAGGACTGCCAATACGTTCTTGGACCCCAGGTTCAACAAAGCCTATTTTGAAGAGGCCTACAGTGGCGACTCCAGCGATGTCCACCCCGACCACGTGATGAAGGCTTTCATGAAGCAGCTCCAGCCGTACAAAGAGGCCTTCATCGAGGCACGTGAGCAACGCATGGCACAGGACAATGCCAAGGAGGCCACTGCGGACTCTCTCCCGTTGTCTGCTATGGTGGCTGCTGCTGTCCTTGACGAGCTGCTGGAGGTGGGTGCAACTGCAAGCACCCCTCTTGCTGCACCAGCTACTCCTCCTGCTGCTACCCCTGCTGCTGCAGCATCGCCCCCTGCTCCCCCAAATGCGGCTGCCTCTCCGCCAACCGCATCGCAAGCTGATCCCGTTGTTCTTGCCCCTGCTGCATCCGCATCTTCATTTCTGGCTGCAGCTTGCACCGACAACTGCATGCAATCCGTGCGGGTATTGTCCCGCATCCGCGCACGTAGAGAGGCTGCCGCTGCCCAGCGTGCAGCAGAGGCAGCAGAAGAAGCAGCCGTCGAGCCCTCTAACGGGTCAGAGGAGTTCCGGATTGTCCACAGCCCACCCCTAAACATAGCAGGCCACAAGCGCGGATGCCACGGAAAAGTGTTCTCCACGAGCTCCGCAACTGCCTGCCCCCTTGACCGCTAGATAGCGAGCTACATCCGCGTTGCCCGTCTCGACGAGTCCGCCAACCCCATCGCATTGTGGTCCGCAAACCGCAAGCAGTGGCCCATCCTGTACGCCGCAGCGATGGATGTGCTGGCCGTACCTGCTACATCGTCCATCTGTGAGCGTGCATTCTCCCATGCACGCCATACGGGTTGGGACACCCGCCTGTCCGTGATCGAGGAGACGATGTCCCACATCCAGCTGCTGAAGAACTGGCTCGCACAGCCTATGCTTTGGGATGCAGTGGTGCAGGAGATGATCAAACCACTGCTGATGGTGTCCACATGCATGTGAACGTTGCATACAACATCTTGTACTTCTTTGCCACGTCATTTCAATGTTTTGATTCTCTGTGTGCTGGTTCAGCGTACAAACGTTATGGACGTAATTTTTAAAAATGAAATCGAAATCTGAAATATGGACCTGCTGCTCCCCTGTAGTTTCACAGCAAGGATGTGGATATTCATCACAGTAGATGGACAATGCAGCAAGCAAGAACCTTCCGCATTGTTTCGCTCATTAGAAACGCAAAATGAAACCATGTTCTACACAACATTTTCAGAGTGTCCACACCGGGTTCTGACGTCATGTGTTGAGAGTACATGTCACTATCCACGTATCGCCTGAGTGTGCTTGTTAAGGAAGGACATTTGAGAGTAGCGGCACAAGAGAATGTCTCGCGGCGCTGTGCGCGTCGAGAAACATTCAATCGTACGGTGTGGCGGTCGCTGGCCGTACCGATCGAATGTGATCGAATGCGAAGTGGGGCATCGATGAGTGGAGCGGGAGCTCCCTTAGTTTGTATGTCGAACTCGTGGTATGAAATCGGGAGCCAACCCCGTCGCGTGTTAAGATTTCCGTCCAAGGTTGCTCGTTCGCACGTGTCAAGGTGGGGGTTTGAAATGGTTTCAACGGCGCACTTTTACGAAGGGTTTGCCATGCTGCCGGCACATGATGACGACCGGCAACTGTTGACCGGCGTCTAGCCGTGGGTGGTTGCGTTGGCTGTAGCCCAGGGACGGACCTCATGCTTAATTCGCTGCCAACAGACCCTCTTGGGCTGAGCTCAAGACCGTGCGGAGAAGAAATTGTGGCGAAGAAGAACGCAATCAAACCATTTAAAGTATGTACCTTGATCGCACGGTGTCGCGCACATGTGCACGGTCCGACGTGGCTAGTTTAAGGTCTGGAGTCGGGAGTCGCGGCTCTTGGATGCCTCGACCCAAGGCTTCAGATGGAAGGCAGTGCGGAGAGGCCTCGGCTGAGGCCTCTGCTTAGGCCTCGGCAGAGAGGGCGAGAGGTGTGCCTGGTAGTCCGCGTAGAGGGGAAAGCAATATTTTTTGTACCTCTAACCGGCGCTTGCTCTAGGTGGGGAAATCCTTGCACTCGATGTGCTAATCTGAACCGTCCGTCGTTGCCAGCACGGCGATGGAAATTATNTTTAAAGTATGTACCTTGATCGCACGGTGTCGCGCACATGTGCACGGTCCGACGTGGCTAGTTTAAGGTCTGGAGTCGGGAGTCGCGGCTCTTGGATGCCTCGACCCAAGGCTTCAGATGGCAGGCAGTGCGGAGAGGCCTCGGCTGAGGCCTCTGCTTAGGCCTCGGCAGAGAGGGCGAGAGGTGTGCCTGGTAGTCCGCGTAGAGGGGAAAGCAATATTTTTTGTACCTCTAACCGGCGCTTGCTCTAGGTGGGGAAATCCTTGCACTCGATGTGCTAATCTGAACCGTCCGTCATTGCCAGCACGGCGATGGAAATTATCGGTAGTGCTTGTGGTAACACCATGCAAAAAGCAACACCTTGCTGCACGTGCTGCGCTGCAGTTTCTGGTACAGCAGAGGCCCTGAAATTGAGGTTAAAGTGCCATCGATTCAGTCGGGAAGCATGTATCTCCACTTTTTACGGGTCATCTATCCAGGTAAGCCCTTGCCTCCGTCCGTCCATTTTCGCTCCTGGCTCCAGCGCATGCGAGTATGTGGTCCATCGGTACACTTTCGCTCTTGGCGCCTTGTCATTTTTCAAACATGCATGTCCTCTGCGGAAGGTGTGCAGAGTTCACGTGTCTCGCATGGTCTTCCGTTTCATCCATACTAATTGTGTCACTCCATCCTCGAAATGCAGGTCACCCATCCATCATGGCTTTCGTCTACGCGATGCTGTCTCGCCGTGCCCGTGACGACCGCGTTCGGTCACCGTCGTTTGCTTCGGACAATGCACCAACGTCTCCTGTCCGGCGTCCGCGCGCATACTTCTGGGACCACTTCACCCCTGTGCCTGGCGACAACACTCGCATCCGCTGCAGTATCTGCGCGCAAGCCAACATTGTCCGTACCGTCAGCGTCCGTGGAGGCAACACAACGGGCATGTGGAATCACATCGCATGTTTCCACCGTCGCATGGCTCAGCTGCTCATCAGCACCGGACGTGCCCCTCGCCGCCTTTGCCTGACTGTTGGTGACAGTGCTCCCAAAACCAGCCGCCTTCGCTTGGGCGCCGACCGACCTGTGTGGGACCCGGCCTATTTTCACTCCTGCATCTGGAAGTCGGTGGTTGAACGCGACTTACCTTTCAACATCAGCGAGTCAGTGTGGCTTGGAGAAGCGTTTGACCACGCAAACCCCGCAGCAGAGATGATGAACCCCAAAACCATCGGACTTGACATCTCCGCGGCATACCCCCGTTTTTGCGAAGCTGTTCGCGTCCTCCTCCACGCCTGCATCGGCAGGCTTTCTTTCTGCATGGACGGCTACACCTCTGAGGCGAACAAAAGCTTCATCGCCATTACCGCGCATGGCATCCACCGTCGCCGCCTCTTGGGAGCTCTCATTGGCTTCGAACCCCTGCGTGGCACCCATGACGCTGAGGCGCTGTACGAAGTCTTCCGCGCTTGCGTCAGCAAGTGGGGCTTATGGGACCGCGTGCATTGTTTGACGATGGACAATGCTGCTGCCAACGTCGCCATGGTCAACCATCACATGGTGGGGGGCTGCCCGGATTTCACCGTCGGGCAGTTTTTGCGCTGCTTCGACCATGTCCTTAATTTGGGCGTTGGTAGACTGCTCGACTGCCCGGAGGTTGACCGCATCATTTCCCTGGTTCGAGCCCTAGTCAACTTCATCAACCGCAGCCCTCAACGCGAGGCTTCTGTCGAAGATTATTTTGAAGAGCACCACCATCTGCCCTACTGCAAGCTGAAGCTGGACAGTCGCACGCGGNTGGGACCGCGTGCATTGTTTGACGATGGACAATGCTGCTGCCAACGTCGCCATGGTCAACCATCACATGGTGGGGGGCTGCCCGGATTTCACCGTCGGGCAGTTTTTGCGCTGCTTCGACCACGTCCTTAATTTGGGCGTTGGTAAACTGCTCGACTGCCCGGAGGTTGACCGCATCATTTCCCTGGTTCGAGCCCTAGTCAACTTCATCAACCGCAGCCCTCAACGCGAGGCTTCTGTCGAAGATTATTTTGAAGAGCACCACCATCTGCCCTACTGCAAGCTGAAGGTGGACAGTCGCACGCGGTGGAACTCCACCGTCCACATGGTCCAAGTCGCCTACGACCAGCGCGAGCCGTTTGAAGCGTGGCTCAACTGCGTCGGCGCCGACGACATGCGACTCTCCTCCGCACAGTGGCTGAGCATTCGGTGCCTCCGCGATGTCCTGGAGCCGTTTAAGGGCATGACCGACGCAGTCAGTGGCGAGTTGTACCCCACTATCGGCCTGCCCGTCCCCTACTACAACAAGTTGCTCGACCACATCTCTTACCATGCCGAGCTTTGCGAGGAGGCCACCAGCCAACGTTCCAACTTCGACGATGACTACAACGACATGAACGAAGAGTTGTTGGCGGTTCAATCCGCCATGGCTCCAGTCCTCCGCGAAGCTGCCGAGTACATCGAGCACTACTACACCCACACCGGGGACGTGCAGTACCTCGGCACTTACCTGGACCCCCGCTTCAACCGCCGTTACTTCGAGGACACGTACGAGGGGCATGACGGCGATGTGCACCCCGACGACGTCATGCGCGTGGTGCTGCAGCTCCTTCAGCCGTACGAAGCATCTTACATTGCTGCTCGGCGCGGGACCACCACCGTAGCCGTGATGGCAGCCCGCCATGCAGCAGAGGACGATGTCGTCGTCCTTCCAACACCACCGAACGAGCGCCTGGTGGCGGACGACCGCCTCAAAATTACGGATGTCCACCTTGGTGCTGCGGCAGCCATGCTGGATGAGATGCTTGGGGTGGGAGGTGCTGCCGACGCCGACCACGCAGCAGCGACCGCAGGTGAGGTGGAGGGGAGTGACGCGTTCGAAGACGCGATGGACAACGACGGGGCGAACGCCCCGGACGACGACGTCGTGCCAACACCCACCCCAGTGCGGTCGCCTTCTCGACTCCGTGCGCGCCGTGAAGCTGCCGAAGAGGCCGCGGACGACACGCGTCCGCGTGACTACGCCCACGCTCGTCCATCTCCAGCGGGCACCGAAGAGATTAACATTGTCCGTGGTGGTGGTCACTCTCGTCGGACCCGCCGCCGTGGCTCGGTCTTTGCCAGTCGCACTCCTGTTACTCGTTTCTTGCAGGCTGTGTCCGCCATGTACATGAACCTTGAACGTTTGGACGAGAATGCTGATTTCATAGGGTTCTGGGAAGCAAATCAGGATCAGCTTCCCATTCACTATCAGGCTACTATGGATATGCTGGCCGCCCAGGCATCATCAGCATCATGTGAGCGTGCGTTTTCACGTGCCCGCCACACCACCACTGACTTCCGTCGCCACATGCGTGATGGAACCATGCGCAGGCTGCAGCTGCTCAAGAACTGGCTGGCCATCCCCGAAATGCGTGGGGTGCTGTGAAAACTAGGGTTTGAGGGCTGTCCGTGGGTGGGGATAGGGCAAGGGGGGGGGGGGGGGGGGGGGCGAAGAAGTCCACTCCCCAAATAGGGTACAACGGACATCTCATGCTGGGTGGGGTGCATGCATTGTGAGACCATCTCTTTGTACCCCAATGCGATTATCAATCATTCCTATTTCTCTCTCCGTGCCCTTCTCTTTCAAACCATGGACTTAAGGCATTGGAGTTTGTTGTTCCAACTGCAATCATGTAACGTGATATGTCTCCACTCATATTTGCACTTCGCAGCAGGATATGCTATCATTCTTACTTTCATGACAATAAACAATGCTGAAGAAATGTAGCTAATCTGTTTTTCCAAGGCACTTGACGGCCGTCAGTTGGTACATTCGTAGAAGCTACCTAACTACCCGGTTATGGACACTCTCGAAGCGCCCTTGCTTTGCCGTAGTGCGCACTCTCGAACCGCAAAGGTCCGATTGTTAGCGCTAGATGGGCGACGCGAAAATCTAGAATGTCCTTCCTTAGTGCTTGTTCTCGTGGCGCATACAAGTGCAAGTTGGTGTCACGTCGCGCTTTCCCGAGCGATACCGCCATTCGCTTGCGCGAGAGCGATAGTATTGTTTGGACGGGATTAGTGAGTAAGAAAGGAAATGAGTGAGTGTGTGAGTGCATGCACGAGTGAGTGTGTGAGTGTTTGAGTGTGTGAGGGAAGGAGTGACTGAGTGATTTTGACTCACCAAGTGAGGGGTAACTAACTACTCACTTAATGAGTATGTAAGGTTCGTATATCTTTTCAAAATCAGGCCTTGGAGTAGTTGGTTTTCATGCATGCACGCCAGTGCAGTGAGGCACCAAGACTGAGTGTGTCTTTTTTTCGTTCAAGAGTGCATGTCTATTTTGATTCCTCCTATGTATCAGATGACAGGTCTTGATCACGCTGTTGGGCCCATTCCACGCTGTACTCTGATTTCGTGTGTTGGTCTGATCTTGACCCACTGTTTGANTGCATGATCAATGAAGACTGAAGAAGAAGGGAAACGATTCCAAGGGTGTGACATTCGTTTGGTCGGGTCTCGTACAAGAGGTAAATAGAGCTTCTTCTCCCGCAGAACGAAACTATAAACGCACATGAACACCAACACCTGCACTGTTACACCGGTACCCAGTCACACTGGGCTCTTCTACTACACGTAGTGCTACAAGTGGCCAGCCATTTCCTGACGGGCATGAACCCCGAACGATGAACCTGACGGTGTTGTTGTTGCCGCCGCCCACGATGGTTGTGACGTTGAAGTTGGACGCCGATGCGCTGTTTCTTCCGAAGAAGGGGTTTGACGTGGTGAAGCTGTAGATTGTGCCACTGTTTGCACCTCTGTAAGTCGCCGTGGCGTTTGTAGCGCCGGTCATGAAGCCGTGGCTCTCGCAGCCGTACGCTTCCACGGACTTTGCTT
>SZWC01024297.1:9731-21942 GCA_023375785.1 Penium margaritaceum
TCACCTGACTTCCCCAGTGATCACCCCCTTCCAGGAGTTTTTCCCGTCACTCGCCCTCCTCAGCCTGCGGCTGCTCTCCCCACGGAGCGGCAGCCAAAGGACTTTGAGGCACCACCTCCACGGTACATCAGCGAGGATGGATTTGACTGCTAGGAGATCCTGTTTCAGGTGTGGGCCACTTCTGAGGGAGTGTGGCCTTACTACCACAGCCCATACCAGTCTACAGATCCAGCACAGGTGCTGACAGCAGCCCGGGCCATGCTTGTCGTTGACTTTCGCCCCTTCCTCGGCGAGGCTGGCACAGGCACCGGAGCTGATCCTCGTGGAGGCTGGGACCTGGCGTTGTCCCTACTGGCCGCAGAGACGCATGCCACGCGTGCGTCACACATTCGCGCTTTTCACTCTCTCCGTCAGGGACCAACGGAGCCTGCAGCAGATTACTGGCGACGCGCCATGCGTATCTACACGCGCATGGGGACATCAGGGGGCACACAGCTGTGGGCACTTCAGACGATCATGCTCGGAGTTCGCCTGGAGTACACCGACATATTCACACGGTACAGCGACGCTGCTCTCGAGCCTTTCTTAGCCACCTTGCAGCTGCTCCCGTGGGCCCATCAGCTTTTCCTCCAGGTGACGTCGGCCCGCGAGGCAGCAGTAGCACATCAGGAGACTTCCCTCGCTGCAGCAGTCCTCGCCTCACCACCATTTTCCCTCCTGCAGTCACCCTCACCTTCCTCCATCACGACCTCATCTTCCTCCTCCTCTTCGACCCCGTCTACACCCACGCAGACGCAGGGCATTGCAGCAGCTGCCCAGGGGAAGAAGAATAATAGGAAGCGTGGATCGGGTCAGCAACAATCGTCATCCAGTGGTAGTAGTGGCCGTTCCGTGCACTGCTACAACTGTGGAGGTGCCCATCGCTATACCGAGTGCCAGCAGCCGCTCGACTGGGAGCGCATCACTCGCGGACTTCAGGCTGCCCATGCTGCTCGCATCGCGTCCGGCACGTCGACCGCACACTCCTCTGGACGCGCGGCGACTACGACTGCAGCTATTCCTGCATCCTCACCGGCGAGCAGCAGTGATCCAGACCCACGTGACCGCACCATCGCCGAGCTTCGTCATCTTCAGGCGCTTCGCTTTCAGGGAGGTGCGAGTGTGTTGTCATGGTCGAGTGGGTCACAGACTGCTTGTTCTTCCGTCCTCGTGACTCGTGTTGACACGTGTGGGGGAGCACAGTCCGCATGTGATGATGATGGGCCTGACTGCACTGACTGGATTCATGAGTCTCACCTTCGTGATGTACGTCGTTCCGTCCCACTGACGGCTCAGCGTCCCTCTGATGCCGAGTGTTCTATTGCTCATTGTACAATGACGTGCACCAGTCGTGACTCCGGTGGCACTTGGATCATCGATTCTGGTGCCACCCACCACATGACGTGTCGTCGTAGTGACTTTGTGGTACTTGGTCCTGTCACGACTGTCCGTTCTGTTCGTACAGGTTCTGGTCAGTCCTTACCGGTTCACAGTGTTGGGGTTGTATGCTTTGATGGTCCGTCTGGCCCCCTGTATCTCTCTGACGTGCTGTTCATGCCTGATCTTGAGCTCAGTCTGCTGTCTGTGCGTGCGTGCACTCTGATGGGTCTCTCTGTCGAGCATACTGCTGATTCAGTGACTATGACTGCTCTTGACACCCGTAGCATTGTCCTGCGTGCTTCAGTCATAGATGATTTGTATCGCATTGCTCGGCCCTCCTCCCCTTGCTCTCCCTCCTCCTCTGGTCGTGTTTTTGTCACTGGTGTTCTATCAGCGGAACACCAACGGTTGCTTCACCGACGTCCGTGTCACGTGGGCTCCGACATTGTGTCGAAGCTCATCCGGACACAGCCCGCTCTTGGTCTTGACCTGGCTTCTTTCAAGAAGCCACCCAAGATCGACTGTCTTTTTTGCACTCAGGGTAAGATGCACCGGTGCACTTACCCTGATTCGCGTTCCCGAGCACTGAGGCCCCTCGAGTTGGTCCACTCGGACCTGCTCGGTCCTCACCCGGTCGAGTCGCTGTCCGAGAGGGGCCGGTATGTTCTGACGCTGACTGATGACTTCACCCGGATGCGGTGGGTCTACAGTCTGTGTCAGAAGAGCGACGCCGCCCTTGCGGTTCAACTCTGGCTCGTGATGGCTGAGCGTCAATCTCGCCACACGCTACATACCTTTCGCTCGGATCGCGGCGGCGAGTTCCTCGGCGAGATGGACTCCTTCTTTGCTGAGCACGGCATTTTTCACCAGGTCTCCGTTCTTGCTACCCCACAGCAGAACGGTGTATTTGAGCGCTGGAACCGCACCATGGAGGATGTGGTCCGCGCCATGCGGTCTGAGTGCGGTCTCCCGGAGTCCTTCGCATTCGAGGGCTTCGCCTACATGACTTGGGTTTGGAACCGCCTCCCGCATGGTCCGCTTCCGGATCATGATACACCGTACGAGCTCTGGTTTGGCCACCGTGCCGATCTTCGTCTCGCACGCGTCTGGGGATCCCTGGCCTCCGTATGGTACACCGAGGACCAGCAGGGGTCCAAGGTCTCCCCTCGGGGTCGCTTGTGTGCCTTCATCGGCATCTCCACGCAGTCGAAGGCCTGGCGCTTTTGGGACCCCACTCGCCGTCGTGTCATTGAGTCCCGTGACGCGCTGTTTTTTGAGTCACTCACATACCGTGATCTGACTTCGATCACAGCGCTCTCTGCAGCTCATGTCCCCTCCTGTGAGGGTCCTCGGCGGATGGGGGAGACCTCTTCGCCAGCGACCATTCCTCGCCAATCTGATGTGTCCGCTCGAGTCTCCTCTCGATCTCCAGCACTTGATGATCCGGCTATCATTGCCGTTGGTCCAAAGATCCCGCCTGTCCAGCCAGCTTCGCACCCCACAGGTACCACTGCTCCCACGCCTCCTCCTGCATCACCTTCTGTGTCCACTGGCACCCCTGTTCCGGCGTCTCACCCAGCCCTGTCCACTCCTGTCTCTACATCGGCTGACACTCCTGTCTCAGTGTCCGGGCCAGCCTTGCCCGCTGTCATCCCCAGCTCAGTGTCCCCCACACACGCATCTCCGTAGACGGCATCTCCGACTGCCTCGTCTCAGCCCTCACCAGCTGTGGTCATACTTGTTCCTGTGGTTGTACCTGTTCCTGAGCTTGAGGTGCGCCCCTCGACCTCCGGATACTCCCGTGAGCCCGGTGGTCGCCTTCGACCACTGGATTCTGGAGCTCAGCAAGCGTCGGGTTCTGGACCCAGACGTTCCACTCGCAGCATCGCGAGCGGTGATCCAGGCACAAAGGGCTTAGGCCTGAGTGTCCGCACTGAGCTTTGAGAGGTACACCCAGCGTGCCCCATAGGGCACGACCTGGTCACTCGCGAGTTTCATATCGCCTGTGACGCAGCAGCTGATCTCGTGACCGTCAAGCCAGACACTGAGGCGTGTGCACTTGCCCCTCTATGGCGCCGGACCCGGGCACATTGAGGGAGGCTTTCTCATCACAGGATGCTGATGCCTGGTGAGCTGCTTGTGAGGATGAGCTTCGCGCTATCCGAGAGCACGGAGTCTACGAGCTGGTCGACCTTCCCCCTGGGAGGAAGGCGATTCAGGTCAAGTGGGTCTTTCGCAAGAAAGTGAAGCCGAATGGCTCACTGGAACGCTACAAGGCCCGCTTGGTTTTCAAGGGGTTCTCTCAGATTGAGGGAGTTGATTACACTGACACCTTTGCCCCTGTCGGCCGCATGACCTTAGCTCGAGCTCTGTTCGGTGTAGTAGCTCAGCATGACTGGGAACTACACCAGATGGATGTGAACAACGCGTTCCTCCATGGCTCTTTGGATGAGGAGATCTACGTGGCTCAGCCACCAGGCTTTGAGGACGGTGACAAGGTCTGGCGCTTGCGCAAGTCCTTGTACGGCCTCAAGCAGTCTCCACGGTGTTGGAACCGGGAGATCACTGGCACCTTGACTCGCGCAGGATACGTACAGAGCGAGGCAGACCCCTCACTCTTCATCCTACCGACACCCGAGCGGTTTACCGCCATCCTGGTCTATGTTGATGACCTTCTGATCGCGTCTCCGTCGCTGGAGGCCGTGAAGGAGGCCAAGGCTGTCCTGCAGACCGCCTACAGGATGAAGGACCTCGGTCCTGCATCGGTGTTTCTTGGTATGGAGATTGTGCGAGATCGCAGACATCGNAAGGAGATCTACGTGGCTCAGCCACCAGGCTTTGAGGACGGTGACAAGGTCTGGCGCTTGCGCAAGTCCTTGTACGGCCTCAAGCAGTCTCCACGGTGTTGGAACCGGGAGATCACTGGCACCTTGACTCACGCAGGATACATACAGAGCAAGGCAGACTCCTCACTCTTCATCCTACCGACACCCAAGCGGTTTACCGCCATCCTGGTCTATGTTGATGACCTTCTGATCGCGTCTCCGTCGCTGGAGGCCGTGAAGGAGGCCAAGGCTGTCCTGCAGACCGCCTACAGGATGAAGGACCTCGGTCCTGCATCGGTGTTTCTTGGTATGGAGATTGTGCGAGATCGCAGACATCGGACACTGTTGCTGCATCAGGCCCGATACGCACGAGTCGTGGGGGAGCGCTTTAGCGATCTCATTGGTGCAGTGCCCACTGCTTCCACACCACTCACACCTGATGGGCAGGATGCCCTGAAGGTGGATGACCCTACACAACTGGGGGAGACAGTGGACGTGACCTTATACCTCCGTCTTATCGGATCTCTGATGTACCTGGCCACTACCACGCGTCCCGACATCGCGTTCGCCGTCAACCTCCTCGCTCAGTTCTCGTAGGCTCCACGTGCGAGAGCTCTTCACGCGGCTGTGCAAGTGGTACGGTACGTGGTCTCCACGCCGTATCTCGGACTCTGCTTTCGTCGGCAGTGTTCGGTGGTCCTTGACGGCTACACTGACAGCGACTGGGCTTGGAGTCCTGACGGGCGTAGTCGCACTGGCTACATGTTTCTGCTCGGTGGTACCGCTTTGTCTTGGCGAAGCGGGAAGCAGGTGTGCATCGCACGTAGCTCGTTGGAGGCAGAGTATGTGGCTTTGGGGGCAGGGGCTGCTGAGGCACTTTGGCTGCAGTGCTTGTTTCTTGAGCTGGGGCAGTCAGTACCCGCCATTGTGCTGCGTTGCGACAACCAGAGTGCTCTCGCCATTGCGGAGAACTCTGGTGTTTTTCATGCTCGCACAAAGCACATTGCGGTTGAGCATCACTTCGTTCGTGATCTGGTGGAGCGACGCGTTATCTCCATCATGTGGGTTGGCACTGACTCGCAGCGAGCTGATTTCTTGACGAAGGCACTTGCCCGCGGAAAGTTCCTGGTGGCCATTCGTTCTGTTGGGCTTCGCCTCGTGTGTGACAGTGGTTGAGTGTGGGATGTACGTTGCCGTCTCATCTGTTTGTGTCACTCACTATGTGGTTGTACCAGTGCTGCACGCGTATGGACATGCGTACCATCGGGTCATGGGGGAGTGTTGTGCTTTGTGCCGTTCCTGTACAGTTTACTGTGACCACTCGGCCGTGTCCATACTCGTGCAGATCCCTGAGGCAGGCGGCCCTGGTGACACCGGCGCGACGACAGGCGGCGGACTACCCGTCTGCAGCTGACCGACCACTGTTCTAGAGCCCTAGATGTCACCGGGACTCCTTGCTGTGCCTTCTACGTCTTGCAGGCGCCTTTCGGCGGACTGGGCATGAGGCCCATTTGTATGTTTTTGCATTTTATACTCGCTGTCAGTCGATGGATGCATGCATGTGACCAGTCGTTGCGTGCGCCTTTTGATTCTGCACGTCTAGGTTTAGACGGCGTAGGATTCTGACATGTGTGCGCAGGGTTACGGCCAAAACAGTGGTTTTGGGCCGGTTTTAGGACAGCTCTTGGACTGCCGCGTGCGACACCCGCCGTGCGCCGCGGCAGGTATTTATGCCCTGGACCTGTCAGTTGTCATTTCTCTCTGCATATGCTATATTGAAGCATTCTGACACTTTGACTTGTGTCTCCTAGCCAAACCCTTGCCGTTGTGTGTACGACCTGTGACTGTCGTCACCGTCTGACTAGGCACTGACGCCCGGTCAGCGGCTGTGCTGCTAGGAAGCTTCTACGCACTTTCTCAGTAGTAACCCTATGCAATCGGTTCGGTATCCAAGAATCAGCACTGACGTCAGAAAATCCGCTGCACGAGGACTTCCGCGACGGCAATTCTTTCTGCGGTCGGTTTTTCTGTCCACCGACAGCCCATCGAGTTTTTTCTAGGTATTTTTTTCACCACTTCTGTTGCGTCCGGAAGACAGGCCCTCTCTGAGCGCAATTTTCCCTGCGGAAGCGACTCCCGGTCCGAGAAATGCGTGTGAATAGGACAGAATTTGCGCAGCAACCAGGGTTTTTTCCGAAATAGATACCGGAAATCGCAAGCAAGCACTTGACTTCACCGGCGACGACTTCTCGGACAAGAGGGGAAGGTCGAGCAAAACTCGTTTCCAAGGCCGATAACATGTTTGAACCCGGCTTCAGTCTACTACTACGTAACCCCGATGCAAGCCTGCGTGCAGCCAATGCCACTAGTTGTAAAATAAGGAAACATTCAAGATTCACCCAAATTTCTCAGAGATAATGTTTCATTAAGTGAAGCTCATAAAAAACGTGTGAAACTAACATGTTCACAATACAAGAACAATTCAATATCATTTAAGTAATTTAATCATAGTATAAGACCATATTCTTAGAAAAGAGAATAAATACTTTTTGAGGTTCTTGTTCAATATGTTGGTGAATTGTTATACATAATACTATACTTTCAAGCGCATTCGTTCACTTTTTGGTTGTTTTCTTTCACTTTTACATCCACAAAACATGGAAGAAAAACTAGCGTAGCTTGATGTAGTTTAGAAAGAGTACGCCTAAACCATACACAATTGGCAACAAAAAAAATAGTTTGAACGAATGCGGGTGACAGTTTGGCAGTCCATTTACAACCAGCTTTTGTTTCCATGGATGAGGTGAATTCTCATGGCAAACCTTCCATTACGTGGTCCACATTGCGGGCAAATATTTAGCCTCTTAAGAGATACCAATATGAATACTTTTGCTCGGTTACTANTGGAAGAAAAACTAGCGTAGCTTGATGTAATTTAGAAAGAGTACGCCTAAACCATACACAATTGGCAACAAAAAAAATAGTTTGAACGAATGCGGGTGACAGTTTGGCAGTCCATTTACAACCAGCTTTTGTTTCCATGGATGAGGTGAATTCTCATGGCAAACCTTCCATTACGTGGTCCACATTGCGGGCAAATATTTAGCCTCTTAAGAGATACCAATATGAATACTTTTGCTCGGTTACTATGTAACCCTGTGCACGCTTTGCGTGCAACACTTGCCTCTTGTTTTTTTTTTTTTTGGAATACCTCAAGAGTAGGTCGTAAAATACACTCCCTCTGTAGCGGGAGGGCCGGTTCGACCCTCCCTCCTCGCTGAAGCGAGGGGTGGTTCCGCACCACCCCTCGCGTCAGCGAGGGCTGGCCGGCGGCCAGCACTCCACTGGCCACCGGCCAGCTCGCTGCCGGCCGGCTGGACGGCCGGCGGCCGGCCAAGTGACCGACCGGCCACCGGCCGGCCAGCCACCAGCCGCCGATCGCGGCCTCAGCCTGATCGGCGGCTGAGAAGCCACGAGGGCCTTGAGGGCGAGGCCTCGTGGCCTCGTGCCCTCGCCCCCCTTCGCCCTCCTTGCAAAACAAGCAAGCAAGGACGAGGGATAGGGGGAGTGAGGGTGAAGTAGAGAGAGCTGGCGCGAAATCGCCAGCATGCCTCGCACGCGACGATTTCGCGCCAGAACGACAAAACATAAATCAAAGTTCGTTTACAACGAACTTCGACATAAAGAAAAACGAAATAACTCGTGCGAACACACGAATTCGAGGTAAAAACCCCTGGTTTGGGTCTCAAAACCAGGGGTTTGGTTGAAAACGGAAATAGGCCTCCGGAGACTCGAAATATTCGAATCTCCCTGCTCTGGGTCATTGATGACGATTGTCACTGAGTCCTGCGAAGGGGGAAAACCCCTGACGTGGACTGAGAACGCCATTATGCAAACTCCGACGACGACTTCAGAGCAGGAGCTGGAGACACGACACGTTACAATGGTTCTCAGAGCCAGACGACCCTCGTGACCAAGAGTTCGATGGAAACGGCGGCTACGACATAGATAAAACGCCGCCGGCAGCTGCAAGCAGCAGCGGAAACGCCAGAAGGGACTACGGCATCTACGCTTCACCGTTTGAAGCGCCGTAAAGTACGTTAGGAAGCTAAAGAAGAGCTCATTTTTTTGGGACTTCTTCTCCACAGCATCTCCTCACTTCCATGGGACCTAGGGGAATTTTGTGGGATGGGGTGGGGAGTGCCCACCCCCAAACCACCAAGTTTTTCCCTCTCTTCAAGGTTCCCCTTCTTCCCTCCTTCAACCAAAAATTGGGACATTGTTTTCTTCCCAAGGCCAGGGGCTCTCAAAGCTTGAGAAAGCCCTAAGAAGAGGGAGGACAACACCTTGGGGACTTTTGGCGGCTCCCCCAACGCCGCCGACTCAAGGAGGACGCCGCCAAGGGGCACGAGACGTGCCAAGAAGACGCAAGAAGAGACCAAGGAAGAACAAAAGACAAGAAGACAAGAAGTCAAGAAGAAAACTAGCCTTTTGCTCTTGACCTTGTACTTGCTTGTGTTCTTGCTCCTTTTCCTAGTTTTGTGAGCAGTACTCACACTTCTTGTTACTCCCTTGTATTATTAATTTCTGTTTTCCTATATCCTAGTTGCTACCAAGTGCTGTGAGTCACGGCTTAGGAGGACTAGTTTCTAAACCCATGACCTTGTGCCGACGTGGCGGCCGAGGAAAATAGAAGTTCAAATTGAAATTGCCTCACCGATCGTGAGAGCTACATTGTAGGAGGTGATTCCTCCTTTAAGTTGTGGGATGATCCTCACAACAACCTTCACGCGCTAGTTGCACGAACGACGAGATGGCAAGTGCCGGACCGTCCAAGACAAACAAGGGCAAGGTGGTGACGGCCTCACCATGAGCTCTCGGCGGACTCCAAATTCTGGGATCCGCTGCCGCGAGCACGGTTGCCAACCCAAAGGCAACCGTACCGCCAAGGGAAACCGTACCGCCGAAGGCAACCGACGCCAACCTCGGTGATACCGAGCAGCGTGCGGAGGCCGAAAAGGTGCTCGACGAGCACGTCGACGCGCACGTGGATGACCCCCACGCGACGGACGACGCGATGGAGGAGGATCTCCCGGGGGGATACCCCGACGAAGAGCACAACGTCGACGATGGCAAAGGCGACGAGGATCGCGACCATCACCATCGTCGTGCGACGAACTCGAGCTGATTGCTTGAGAAGGGCAAGACGCCCGCCGCATCGCCTGAAGCTGCCGACGACAGCGAGACTGCCGAGAGCAGCAAGGGCGTTGAAAGCAGCCACACGAGAAGTTCCCGCATGAACGAGCCGGACGACGTCGTCGCGAAGGCAATTTGCAATGACCGTCATAGGCTCGCGGAGTTTGCTGCCGAGGCCACAGGTCGACTCAAGATCACCACCGATGGTGGAGATATGGCACCACTCGGAGGAATGGGGATGGACCCTCCTTCTTACGATGCGGCCGCAATGGGGCAAGGCAGTACCCACTCGAGCGTCGTTGCCGACGACAATCTCCTCCAAAAGGTGGGAATCCTTGGAGGCGTGTACGCGAACCATACCCTCTTGCATTGGGTAAGGGTGCACGGACAATGCGAGGCCCTGGACGCTATCGCCAATGCTCTAACAACATCAGAGCTCAAGTTCGCGTTCGCAAACCTGCTAGCCCACGTGGGACAGAGCATCACGGACCTTGACCGTGATCGCCAGCTGCAGCGCCTGGCCGCCCATGAGGCTAGCCGCCGATGCAACGACCTTGACGAGGCGCTGCAGAGCATGACCCAGGTGCGGATGCAGCAGCCAGCGCAACGTGCCATAGCTGTGGATGCCACTGCTGGTGGCAGCGACGACTTGCCTACCTCTACGACTTCGGGGTCGGTCATGAACACGTCCTTCCTCCACAGTATGGAGATCTTCTGGAAGGGCGTGAAGCTGACCGACTGGCTGAACTGCATGGAGCACGTCCTACGTGTCCACAAGGCTCCACTCAGCCAGTGGGGCGACCTTGCCACGACGCGGCTTGAAGACAAAATCTTCAAGTATGTGGTCAAGGAGTGGACTGCGCAGCAGCCGCACCTCGAGTGGCAGCCCATGCCGTGGGAGGCCTTCTGCACGATCATGCACAAGAAGTGCACCCAACGTGAGGAGGCGCAGCGCGCCTTGCACAAGATCAAGGACTTTAGGCAACTGGACAGCTCGCTCGAATCCTACTTGAGCGAGTTCGCTGCACTCGTGGAAGAAGCCGAAAGCTTCACCGAGGGCGATGGGACTCAGACCTTCAAGTACCCGGAGTGCAAGCTACTGGAGTACTTGCGTGATGGTCTTACCAGCGAGAAGCTGAAGGACAAGACCACCACGACAGCCACTGGCCAAGCTTGGACAAGCTGGAGGGCATTGCGCGACTACATGAGCGAAGCGTATTCGGCGAACCCGAAGCACTACTCTGATGTACGGCTGAACGCACGTGCACACCAAGGTTGCGACATGCGCATGGACGCTGCAGGGGCTGGTGGGTCAGCTGGACAGCGAGGCGGGGCCAAGGGCAAACAGCCTGCAAACCCTCCAGCCAAGAAGGCTGGTGGATACAAGGGCCCCAACAACAAGCGCAGCCGTAAGAATGACGAGCTGCAGGCGGCGCGTGAGTGTCGCAACACATCCTTCCGCGAAGGATGCCATAACTGCATGCAGCCGGGCCACTTTAGGGCTCAGTGCCCTCAGGCTGTTGAGGGTGGACAAGAGGCCGCGGCGTTACCTGCAGTATTAGCACCTCATGGGGATGGTACAGTAGGAGGCCACGGACAGGGCCGTGGACAGGGTAGCGGTCGCGGCAATGGGCCCGGCCGTGGTAACGGATAGGGCCGTGGGGCGGGTTTTCCCCACCTGTGAGTGACGTCAGTGGGGACCACTCAGGGGTAAAGCTGGATCACGAGTGTGGGTTCATGTTTTCAGATGAGGATGTTAAACAATTTGAGTTTTTGACGAGTTGAGATTTCTCTGTTGTCTTTTCTCCTCTCGTTGAACCGCATTCTACACTTGCTGACCGACATACCCCACTAAACCTTGCATCTCCGAACGAGATGCATGATCGTACATGCTAAGTGGTGGGGACACCGACCACTGTGCAAGAGTTGTGTGACATAGTGATTGAAGAAAACACCCTGAAAGCAATGAGTTCAATCACGTTTGCAGTACCCTTAGTCGACGATTTGGACCCAGTCAAATTTAAAGACTGGAAGGTGCTAGCCGAATTCACACGTACCAACAAGATGTGGACTCGAGTGGGTGAATCATGGGAGTTACAACGCCCGTCGTACAGATTCCGTGTTTATCACAAACTCGGCTTGCCTTCATCGAGTCTGTTCACTCGGAAGAGTGCGGGCAACATGACGATGCAGTTCAAAGGACACCTAGCTGGTGCTCCCGTGAACGTACTTGCTGACACTGGAGGGGACAACTCTTTTGTTAGCCTTGGCTTTTCCTGACAGGTTGGCTTGAGGTACGAGCCATCGAACAGCGCAGTTGTTGTCGGTGACAACCGTACGGTACCCGTGATCGGTACTTGTAAAGCAAAGATTTGTATTCAAGGGTACACACAAAGTGTCACGTTGAAGGTACTCAACCTTCTTGACCCGTTTGACGTGGTGCTAGGCGACCCCTGGCTCCGTGACAACAAGGCACTAATGTGCTTTGAATCAAATCGTTTGATCCTTCGAAAAGGACAATGCCGCTTTACGTTGATTCCGAGAACGGAATTTTCACCAACGCGACTCAAAGTCCATGCCAGCTTGTCTACAATACAGGTCAAGAGACGTATTCGACAAGGTTGTCGATACTTCTTGGCTCAACTGCAAAAAGTTGAGGACGACGTGACGGAAGACACGCCACAAGAGATCAGATCTCTATTGGCGGAGTTCTCGAATGTATTCCAAGACCCACCGGCTGGGCTTCCACCAGAAAGACACATGGGCCACAC
>SZWC01024298.1:27352-37928 GCA_023375785.1 Penium margaritaceum
TCAAGGCATCAGATTAGGTTTGAATGTGTAAAGGAGAATGGTTAGTTGTTAGTGTAATCTTGAGGTTATAATTATGTGGGTAATTTTGATTTTTCCCTACAACAATAGTTGTCCTCGGTTTTCAATCAGAGTTTTCAGTACTCGGATGATATAACCCATTAAGGAGACTCTTATGCACAAAATGACATTCATTTTTTTCAAACATGGAGATCAAAGCGAACGTTATTAGTTTTATTTGTTTAAGGTTTACTTACCAGTGTTTTTGTGGCTAATTAGCCTCGGGTGTGCTGATTATTTCCTCCGCTTTTTACTGTTTAGTTCCTAGAGGTATAAAAACTTAATTTAAATTTTTCCAAGGTCCATTTTGTGTTGTTTTGAGTCTTGAAGGTTGCTTCTTTTTTTTCATGTCGTTGTTTTTCCGTTGTTTGTCTAAGTTTACACTCTTATCCTACTCCATTAGTTATGGTACTAGTAAGTATGAGGTTGAGGAAAAATAGAAAGAGTATGATGACAAAGTGTGTTGGAGGTGTGGGTAATTGGGGAAAAGACAAAATCCTAACATGACTTTATAAACAACGACAAATTGAATTATGTGTGTGATGTCAAATCCACATGCACACTCCTCGTGTAGTTCATTGTACGAAGTTTGGAATTTGAATGCACAAGCACTGCACTAGATGCTTGCACAATTTATTTATGTTCGTTGCTCAACCGCAAGAATAGAAATTTCTCTGACAAGTGTCAATCACTATCGTTAAAAAAAAATACAAAAAACCCGACATGAAAAAATCAGAGACAGGGAAAAATTAAAGTAAATCAATTATAAATATGGTAAAAGACAAAATAACTAGTTAAAAAATTAATTAAACCACCTTTCACGTCGTATTTCTGTAGATGCATGATCATGAACTGGAAGAATCTAGGAAAATATGGTCTTAGTCAATAGGTTGAACTAGAAAGTCGAGAAGTGTACCAGATAGTTGATGTACCGGAAAGGAAAATGTTCCCCGAACCTGAGAACTAGGATAAGTGAGGAGAAAGGGAAGAAAACCACCACGATAAGAGGTTATCAAGCGAGAGAAAGTTAGAGAAAGCAAGCAAGAGATCAAGAGAGACAGAGAGAGAGAGAGAGAGAGAGAGAGAGAGAGAGAGAGAGAGAACAAGAGAGAGAGTAGGCAAAGAGCACAAAAGAAAAAGAAAAACATGGAACAAATGATTTGGTATCGCAAATGGCTCGCAAGAACGGAAAACAAATGGGAAGGAGGACCTCGATAGAAAGATAGGGGGAGGGGCAAGTGACCCATAACTATCTTTTTCCTATGATGGGATTTGTCTTAGGTATGTTGAACATATTTTTTGGTAGAGGGACGACATACTTGACGTAACTACATTCAAAGAGTGAGTGATACCAAATTAAAATCATGGAAAGAGAAAAGAAAAGGGAGGTAATATATGAAGTAAGTGAAGCAAAATTGAGAGATAAATGGGGCCACAATCAATATGGGAAATTGCATTTCAATCCTTTTTTTGGGAGGAATTGAGAATTGCATCTATTCTTCATTCGTAGTGTTCCATAAAAAAACATATTATTGGCGTCTATTGTATACTTCAGAAGGCAAATTGACATAGGTTCCATTGTGATACGCAACTAACAAGCATCACAAGGGCTATGTTAGATTTGACACATGGAAACAACACATGTTCTAAAATATGAGGCTTTTTCTACCAATGTATGTTCCAAGACTCTTATCCGCCATACAAACAAATTAAAGAGAATAAATTCTTGTAGAGGAGGTTGGGACAGTTTGTGTTTAGGGAAAACAAGGTAAGGTTAGTCTGACTAGGGTTTTGTATGTCTTAGGACTGAGGATTAACTTAATTTATGGGAGAAGGTTGCATTTTTGGGGAAAATTCACAATCATACAAAGGAGCAGCTGGTGGACCATATTTTGAAGACGTAGAAAACTTTTAGGGGGTCCACTTGTTGTTGACTTGTATAGTATACCACTAAGATCAATTACAACTCATCAACACACCCATACCTACCTCTCTTTAGGGCTGAATACGAGCACTCTTAAGAAATTGCATCAGCATTTAGCTTGGATTGGACCTTCTTCCCTCAAATACCTCACTCAAGCACGCCCACTGGATGGCCTTGATCTTGATATGATAAGAACGTAGCCGAGATCACATCCATCTTTTGGCTATGGAAGTAGTAAAATAACTACAATTGTTTCTCCAACATGAAAAAGATCTACCACCACCTTATACCTAGATCACACTCACATTTAGACTCTAGACCATGTGTACCTAACATCCGCAATTGACGATGCAAGATACGTGTTGTTTTTGTTCCATGACTATACACACATGTAATGGTGTTTCTTGTTGAAAGTGAAGGGGAATACAGTGATTGAAATTCGTAATTCTCTACCAAAAGCACGTGAATAGGGACGACCTTGATGCATTCTTTGTAGAAATTGAGGGGAGTTCTTCAATCTTAGAGTTTGGGGATTATTGGATGAGTCAAGGTATAAAGACTTAGATTTGAGTTCCATGCAAAACTTAAGAGAATGGTTTAGTATAATGTTAGCACCAAACGCTAAATGAAGCAATTCAAAGCAACAAGATTAGAGGAGGGGTTCATTAGATTTTATGGGGTGATATACTAAATTATATCATTTACATACAAAACCACATCACAAACAGACACATAGAGGTGAGTCCTACTCTATGGCAGTTTTGGTATAACCAAAAAGCTAGTCTAATACAGGCTCGTGGACGGGATAGTATCGTATGCTATTCGGGGTCTTTACATGATATGACTGGAAAGCTGGTTAGACTAAGACAATCTGTCAACTCAATACATTACACCATCCCACATTCGTATCAGCCTTAATTGAGGAACTTCACGCCTAGGATGTGAAAAAATTCAAGAATCCAACCAACTAGATCACCCCCATCAGTACCATCAGCACCATGAGCACCATAAGCGCCATTGGCACCATCAGCACCATCAGCATCATCACCATCCTTAACTCCACTTTTACACCCAACCTCTATTCGCTCAACTCCATCAACCATAGGAGCATATCCTTCCCTAACATGAGTACCGATTGATCCTAGACCAATGGGACCATTTATGTGATTCTTGTTAGTAAACGAACACAAGGAGAAGTCGTCTATGGTAGGGTAAAGAGTTGGCAATTGAGGGGTGGATTACGAGAAGGGCATGTGACTGAAAGAAATCGACAAGAAGTTGTACAAAGCCAAATGTAGCATGGTCAAGAATATACCCAACCATCTACCACAGTATGTGGTTACAAGGAATTGGCGAGAGGGGACTCAGGGTTCACTACTCAATTCTAGTCGTAAGACATAATTGTTTGTTCCTGACATGTGCACGCGGAAATGACCTGTCGAGATGCACACTTATGAAAGGTGGCCATTCAAGAGGATTCAAATAAGTTTCACTCATTTCATAATTGGGAGAAGGTAGACTTGCCACATGGATGTAAAGCATTTGGGGCGGAGTGGGTGTTTGTGATAAAAAAAATCATGATGACGGTCCTGTTGAGACACAAAAGGCACATCTTACAAAAAAGTGTATTCTTAGGTTCTAGGTACACTTTGGAGACATGCTTTTACATGTGGGCAGGAACTCTAGTAGTTGCGGTTTCTTTTTAGTTGCAGTAGAGTTTGATTAGGTACTACATTAGATGGACATGAAAATTATTTCCTTCATGGGAAGTTGCAAGAGGAAATTAACATGGTACATCTTAAAGAAGTCTACGATCATAGGGAAGAGGTTTACTGCCTCAACCTGGCATTGTGTGGTCTCAAAACTTCCCCACGTTGTTAAAACGAGGAGTTAGCAACTGGACTCATAGATGGAGGTTTGGGCAGGAGCAATGCGAACCTCACACTATTTGTTGGAAGAAGGGTGATCCTCGCAAGCAGTTCTTGTGTATGCTGATGATCTCCTGACTTTCTATCCATCCATCATATACGTCTTTAAGACTCACGAGCTGTTGCATAAGCGATACAAAATGAAGGACTTAGGGGAGTTCGGCATAATTCTAGGGAAGGGGGTTGGACGGAACACACAGATTGGCCATCAATGCTACATGATGATATTGGCAACAATTTATGCTACTATTGTGGATGGTATGCAAATCATGGTAACTCCCATAAAACCAAAGGGAATGAAGGAGATAAGTGATGAAATGTTTTTCACTCTCGGCGGTAAGGTTGTCACCCACCTTAATTTGTCAATTGTGGGTAGCTTGATGTATGCTTCTTTCACCACTCATCCGGAAATCACGTATGCAATGAGTCTTTTCTCTTAATTTAGTAGCTTTTCATTAATTCAACACATGAGGGTCTTGGATCCTGTCCTTTGGTACACTATGGACAAAGGAGATGTTGTTCTCCAATATCACTACATACCCAATGGTCTGTAGCTAATCGGATTCTGTGATAGGGACTATGCAACAGATCACGCAAGATCACACAACAGGTTTGGGTATGTCTTCAACATTGGAGGGGGAGCGGTCTAATGGAAAAGCGGCAAGCACAATTGTATCACCACAAGTGCAACGAAGCAATATATGACCAATCACCTCACCACCAAAATTGTGTACTGACAAGTGTATTGGGAGGTGAACATATGAGTGAACATGCACTTCTAACATAAATTTGTAAGTAGTACATACTATCCATGATAAATAACACCTTATATAAAGAATGTACATCTGGGACCTAGTCACATGAATTGATGTTGAAGATTTTTGAAAAATAATTGCTCATAGGAATACAATTTTTGATGCACCAATTGTCGTGTGTATGGATTTAAAGTGATTAACCATAACTCACAGAAGCATAGTATGTGGCACCAAGAAAAAATGCAAAAGATCCAATGTGGTGGCTTATCTTCTTGCATGAAGGACACAAACACATTTGGAGGTACCTCTCATGTGTGACAACAAATGTGTGGTGAAGATCACTGAAAACCCGATACATCATCGGCGCACCAAACATATCCATGTCGCACATCATTATGTGCGAGGTGCACTAAACATCCTCATTTTCTCCATTTATGGTGTTTGCTCTCTTCATCATCGTGTATACTCCCTGGCCAAGGGTTAACCTGTGCCTTTATTCTATTCTCATGCACTAGCAGCACGGTTTGCATGGTTTGGACTCTGAAAAGCATGGTGCAAGGGGGAGTGTACGAAAAGATGAGTTTTGCCTCTTTTTTTCCCTCTCCATCACATGTCGTTCATAATTTGTGCCCATATGCTAGTTTTGGGACATGTTTGACAATTTAAATGTTGTTTCCAAGTTCCCAATAACCGCCTTGCTCATGGGGGTGATGAAGTGTTTCCTTTAAGGCACAAAGATCCTTTGGTGACTCGTACCCCATTTGTCATTTCTCCTTTGCTATTGCCAAGCTAAGCTTGCTGACTACCTTTGCTTCTCTTGCACTTGCATAGTGACAACAAATATGTGGGTGACCGTGTGTGTGTGTGTGAGAGAGTCATCATCTGCACTTCATGACCGTAACTCACGTATAGATGATTGTGATAGTTTTGGAATCTAGACCTGAAATGTTTTTCATCGTAGTCTCACATACCATACAAGAATGAATGTTCATGGTGAAAATTAAAATGTCCTGAGGAATTCGAGCCATGCTTAGATTTTTACATGTTATTGATTATCAGTTTTGCCTAAGCATAAAAAGAGTTATATCGTAACATTCCAACACACCATGAACTAGATCATTCCATATAGCAATAGCCAAAATATGGCAGCACCACCAACGGTAATGGCACCTACCTGAAGCTCCTCTTCTGGTAATGACTTATGAGGTCTCCATTAAAATGTAGTCTTGTCGCTTCATGATACTTCATTCATTGAATAATTGTACACTAAGGCGTGTTGGAGCTTCATGGGGTTTCAAGGGGGTGTTGCCTTGGTCTTTGAAGATGAATTCTTCTCACTTGTTTTTCCTTCAATGGTTCCATGGTGTCTCATCTTAGCCGATAGCGAGGTAGAAATAGATAAACAATTTGTAAAGATATTTAATCCGTATGGATGTGTTTGATAAATGATTATAGGATATCATTTGATTGACACAAGACAGGGTATAAAAAGAAAGAAGAGCAATATTCCAAAGCCTTTTTCCTAGTGAATTTCCTTGGCAATTCGAAGATCTAAACTTGATATGCCAAGGCTATCTTTTTCTCTTTGAATTTTTAGTATTTTTACAAATTAATGAATTAAAAATATCACTATCCAGTTAACAATATTCAAGGTGAGCCCACATGAAAGAATTAAATAGAAAAACACATCAGAGAAATCTTAATATTGATCTTGGAACAAGGGAAAAATGGATTGAGGCCTTCTTAGTTTGTTGAGAAAACTTCAAAATGCATTAGATACACATAAATGCAGTTTTTTGTTAAACCATAAATCGAACATTGAGGGCTTGGATTCACTTTAGTAGAAATGGGTTGTGAATGATGTTGAGCTCATTAGAAAAAATTGTAATGATGAGAACAAGTCTGAAATCAAGAGAAATTACATTTTTAACATTATTTATTTAGAAATCTATATGAAAGGTAATTTAGTGTGAGAGCAAAATCGTGATCAATACTTGGATGCTCTTAGTGAAGTATCATAGGAAATACATTTATTAGGTGGTTTTTTTCTATGTCCTTAGTGGCCTATGAATTATTATGATGTTTGGATGTTTTAATCTCGTTTCTAGCAATTGATGATTTCCTTAACCATTCATATTGAAATGTGTTGAAAGTATAAAGAACGTTGTTTAGAAATGTTTTATTTTTATTTTTCATTCTTCCTTACTTGTTTTCAATCAGACATTACATTCTTGGATTACGTAAATGTATCATGTTTTATACTTTGCATAAAAACAATTTTCTGTTTAATTTTCATTCTGATTTTTAAATCCGTGACAAGGAAATCAGTGGAAGAATGAAATACTTTTGAAATTTTTCATGCTGGCTTCCAAACATGAATTTCAGAATTCCCTTCATAATGTTTATATAGATTACCTTGAATACCTAAAAATACTCATCTTTATAAGAGTTACGTTTTCTTACAGGAAAACCACTAAAAAAAACCAAATCACGATTTCATGTCCAATGTTACAATACACGTACTTGGAATATCATCATTCATATACTTAGAAAGGATGTGTAATGTACCACATATATGCACATATGTTGGAGTTGAAGAAATGTTTCTACAGATTATTGGCGATATCTGTGCTAAATAAAGATATCCAATCAATGGAGCTTGAAAGCTTTTTATTACATACTCAAAACCATGAATGGGATGTCACGTATTAGGGCATTAATGAATTATGCATAACATTTTATCATACATAGAAAAATATAAAAAAGGTACAAAAGAATAAAAAAGTGACATGTTGGTGTGTCATACCATGTTTCTCCAAGAAGTGATGCATATTGATGTAGGATCATATCTTCATGATATTTAAGAATGAAACAATTTTGTTTTTATGTCATGCATGTGACTTACAGAATCCCCATGATTCTAAGTAGGATGTCGTATGTGTGTGTGGCTAGAGGTGACTTGCTAAAAAATTTATATTTTTCCTTAGAATTTCAACTAATTTTTCACAAACCTTTTCTCACCAAATTGCACGTTTGCGTAAATCGAAATTTTAATTTTAATCAAAACCACATGGAATTGACATGGAATCACCATCTATGAGGAGTGATGCAACAATGGATGTTTCATGCTTGTTGATTTGCCTTGAGCTACACACATCACCTTTCACGTTTGACAAGATAAATGGATGTCTATATAGTAATGTTAGGCGTTGGGTGGTTTAAAATGTAGAATCGTTACGGTATGATCATTTTTTGGACATGTTCAATGTTGTGATTGACATAGTTTTCAAATATGTAAATTGGTATCTATTTTCATTATTTTTTCATTACATTATAAATGATGGATTACATGTGCAAATAGTCTTCTTTGAACTAATTATTTTGACTTTTAAATTGTTTTTGGATGGTTTTCACTAAAATTTCCACATATTCAATCCATCACTTTGAACAAAAATTCTAATTTTTTATTTACAAAGCTCCTTTTGGGTATTGTTTTAGACTAAAGATTTATTCTTTTTTCCTTTCCTTTTCTTTTTTTTCCTTTTTTTGAAAAATATATCTCAGTCTATTTCCCTTTGAATTGCACTTGTTGCTTTTTCATTCTTCTAATTTTCCTTGAGCGTGATTGAGTTGTTTCATTTAGTACGCAAACACATTTTCTAGAGCTTTCTTTATTTCAATGACTTTTAAGTGTTATACTTATACTCAGGGCGTCTTTCCCTTTTGAAATTATTTTCGTGAAAACATCCTTTTTCTACTTGAATGATGCCATACAATGGATAATCTAAGGTCGAAAGTGGATGATTTGGCATGTTTTCTCTCCACCCCAGTTTTATGCAACAGTGAAGTTTGACGAATGCAGGAAATTCGACCAAGAAAATGTTATGAGCTGGTCTGGCTCCAGTTTGCCTGTTGCTAGAAGCTGTCGATGTTCTATTTTTCTTCTTGCTACTGAATTTGCCCAGTAACGATTGTCAGAGCTGAGATTATTTTATACTCGTTCCAGTAAGAACAATACCCTCTTATCGCAATTTTGTTCCTGACCTGGGCAAGCCCAGCACTGGACGCCACATGAGGAAGAACGGGGCCCGGGAGATCGTTACCGCCGCCCTCGATAGCGATCCTACGGGTTGAGGTCCACCCGCAAAGATCAAAATACCCTCGCTCTGCAACGGCGGTCGGGGCGCCTCATGCGCCGCTGACCACAGGGCGCGTCCAACTAAACGCAATCGGAAGGGTGGCGCACGTTTCTCTAAACCTCTGAGTCATCACATCTTATCGCGGCGGATAGGCGGCCATATGGCAGTTGGGGGGGGAGGGAAGGGGTGCGGGCGGAGATAGCTGAGGGGGGAGGTGATGGGTGCGGGGGATTGGGCGGAAGGGAGGGGCCTGAAGTGGCGGTGGCTGGCATGGGGAGTGAACAGGTCGTTAAGGAATGATTGAAAGCGACCTGCAAAAAACTGAAGACCGGTGCAAATATCCATTCAGATGTACATATGTTGGTCACAAAACGCGACCTAGATATTGTGCTTAGTCACTTTCAATCTCTCTCATTCTCTCTCTCTCTCTCTCTCTCTCTCTCTCTCTCTCTCTCTCTCTATCTCTCTCTCCCTCCCTCCCTCAAGGCCTCCCGAGGTGGGAGATGACAAGAAAACGATCGCACCCCGTCCCGAAGCCGCCCTCTGTTTGTCGAGAATACCACCCCATGATGCCTTGATGTGGAGGAAATGTTCATCATGTGGCCTGTGAAGAGCCAACATGCATTGGAGGCCTACAAAGGCCGGTGTCGATCCAAACGAACTCAACTCACAACCTGAGGCATTGTGTTGATACCTTTTAGATATTGACGCAATATTAGCATCTAGATGCAAAGAAGGTTCGCTACAGTACTATGATATTCCTTACGTCATGAACCTCGCAAATGTACATATTTGCACATACAGCGACCCGTCCAATGGACTACGTGGAACAAGGCTCATAGGCTCGAAGGAAGGGACATCGATGGCTCATGCATCTCACCAACTAGTGGTATTAATCGTTTTCCAATCTTGTCGGCTTTCTTACTCTTTCCGTCGCCGTTTGTGAGAACATAACATTTTTTTTAGAAAATTCCCTGACTACGAAACAAAAACGAATAAGCAATCTTTTGCTAGCCAAACATTTGAGCACTCAATAGCCAAACACAATTTCCCCATTTCTAATGAAATTGTCAAAATCCAGTATGGCAGTGCTCCTTTCTGATAACATGCTTTCCACTTATGTGGGTCTTTCACAACATAACAGGGCAAATCGTGCTCTCTTGATGATAAATTCGCAAACATCACGATGCCCGTTGAAGACATCTAGGCGATGGAAATCTATGCCGGCCGACAAAATCTATCTGACGCCAGCAAAGCATGGACGACAAGGCAATTTGCCACACTTGGTTGTTCACTATCGAATGTTTCAACAAAATTCCTTCCATCACCATCTACATGCTCGCCCCTCTATGACATCAACATGCTGCCTAAAGTTGCGGTGAGGTCAATTTGTAGGCTCGATCAACGCCTTTGTTGCAAACCATGTGAAACATGCTAGATTTCTCTTTCTTCACTTATGCCTCACACTTGTCCACGTCCAAGTTCATTTAGCACCAGGGTGACACCATACACTCGTACAAAACATGAATATTTTGAAATTTATGTTTTTTATTACTCTAAAAGTGGCATGGCGTCATGCATTGGACAATGTGCCTCACTAAGATGATGTCACAATCCAAGTACAAAAAATTCAAATCAATCAGCATTTTTATACGTAAAATTATACATATACATATACGTATACATATACATATACATATACATATACATATACATATACATATACATATACATATACATATACATATACATATACATATACATATACATATA
>SZWC01024299.1:24010-37928 GCA_023375785.1 Penium margaritaceum
ACAGGTGCAGGTACCCTAGGCACAGGCGCAGGTACTCTAGGTCGTGCTCTAGTTGTTTTGGGCTTGCTCAAGGTGTCCTGGGCTTGCCCCAAAGGGCTTAGGCTTGCTCCAGTGGTCTTGAGCTTACTCTAGTTGTCTGCGCATTGCTCCAGTTGTCTTGGGCTAGCTCCATTTGGCTTGGCATTGCTCCAGTTATCTTGGCCTTGCTCCAGTTATCTTGGCCTGCTCCAGTTCTCTTAGCCATGCTCCAGTTGTCCTGGCCTTGCTCCACTTGTCTTGCCTTACGTCCAGTTATCCTCGGCTTGCTACAGTTGTCTTGGGCTTGCTCCACTTGTATTGGCTTCGATCCAGTTGTCTTGCCCTTGCTCGAGTTGTCTTTGGCGTGCTCCAGTTGTCTTTGGCTTCCTCCAAGTTTTTTTCACTTTGCTGCAGTTGTCTTGGCCTTACTCTAGTTGTCTTGGGCTTGCTCCAGTTGTTGTAGGCTTGCTCCAGTTGTCTTAGCCTTGCTCCAGCTGTCTTGGCCTTGCTCCTGTTGTCTTGGGCTTGCTCCATTTGTCTTGGGCTTGCCCCAGGTATCTTGGGCTTGCTCTAGTTGTCTTGGGCTTGCTCTAGTTGTCTTGGCCTAGCTCCAGTTGTATTGGGCTTGCTCCAACTTTCTTGGCATTGCTCCAGTTCACTTGGCCTTGCTCCATTTGTCTTGGCCTTGCTCCAGTTGTCTTGGCCTTGCTCCGGTTGTCTTGGGCCTACTCCAGTTGTATTGGGCTTGCTCCAGTTATTTTGGCCTTGCTCCAGTTGTCTTGGCCTTGCTCTAGTTGACTTGGACCTGCTGCAGTTGTCTTGGGCTTGCTCCAGTTGTCTTGGGCTTGCTCCTGTTTTCTTGGCCTGGCTCCAGTTTTCTTGGCCTGGCTTCAGTTGTCTTGGGCTTGATCGCGTTGTCTTGGACTTGCACCAGTTGTCTTGGGCTTGCTCTAGTTGTCAAGGCCTTGCTCTAGTTGTCTTGGCCTAACTCCAGTTGTCTTGTGCTTGCCCTAGCTGTATTGGCCTTGCTCCAGTTATCTTTGCCTTGCTCTTGTTGTCTCGGGATTGCCCCAGTTGCATTGGGCTTGCTCCATCTGTCTTGGGCTTGCTCCATTTGTCTTGGTCTTGCTTCAGTTGTTTGGGCTTGCTCCAGTTGTCTTGGGCTTGCTCCACTTGTCTTGGGATAGCTCCAGTTGTCTTGGGCTTGCTCCATTTGTCTTGGTCTTGCTTCAGTTGTTTGGGCTTGCTCCAGTTGTCTTGGGCTTGCTCCACTTGTCTTGGGATAGCTCCAGTTGTCTTGGGCTTGCTCCAGTTGGAGCAAGCCCAAGACAGCTGGAGCAAGGCTAAGACAACTGGATCAATGCGAAAACAGCTGGAGCAAGCCCAAGACAACTGGACCAAGGCCAAAACAATTGGAGCAAGCCCAAGACAATTGGAGCTAGCGCAATAAAAATGGCGCAAGGCCAAGACAACTACAGCAAGCCCAATACAACAGAAGCAAGCCCTGGACAAGTGGAGCAAGTCCAAGACAACAGGGGCAAGCCCAAGACACTTGGAGCAAGCCTATGACGACGGGAGCAAGGTCAAGACAGCTGGAGCAATTTCAAAAAACCTGGAGCTTGCCCAAAACAGGTGGAGCAAGTCCAAGAAAACAGGAGCAAGGCCAAGACAGCTGGAGCAAGCCCAAAACAACTGGATCCAGTCAAAGACAGCTGGATCATGTCTAAGACAACTGGAGCAAGCCAAAGGCAATTGGAGCAAGCCAAATATAACTGGAGCAAGGCCAAGACAACTGGAGCAAGCTGAAGACAACTGGACCAAGCCCGATAAAACTGGAGCAAGGCAAAGGGAGCTGGTGCAAGCCCAAAACAACAGGAGCAACCCCAAGAGAACTGGAGCAACCCCAAGAGAAATGGACCCAGCAAGACCAAGACGACAAGAGCAAGGGCAAGACAACTAGGGCAAGCTAGTGACAACTGAAGCAAGCCCAAGACATCTGGAGGTATTCCAAGACAAATGGAGCAAGGCCAATACAACTCGAGCAAGCCCAAGACAACAGGAGCAAGCCCAAGACAACTGGAGCAAGGCCAAGACAACTTGAGCAAGCCCAAGACAACAGGGGCAAGCCAAAGACAACTGGAGCAAGCCTAAGACAAGTTGAGCAATGCCAAGACAGCTCAAGCAAGCCCAAAACAACTGGAGCAAGCTCAATACAACTGGAGCAAGCCCAAGAAATCTGGAGCAAGGACAAGACAACTGGAGCAAGCCCAAGACACATGTTGCAAGCCTAAAACAACTGCAGGAAGGTCAATACCACTGGAGCAAGGCCAAGGCAACTGGAGCAAGCCCAAGACAACTGGAGCAAGCCGAAGACAACTGGAGCAAGTCCAAGACAACTGGAGCAAGTCCAAGACAACTGAAGCAAGGCCAAGACATCTGGAGCAAGTCCAAGATAACTGGAGCAAGCCCAAGACTACTGAAACAAGGCCAAGACAACTGGAGCAAGGCCAAGAAAGCTGGAGCAAGCCCAAGACAACTGGAGCAGGCCCTAGACAACTGGAGCAAGCCCAAGACTACTGAAACAAGGCCAAGACAACTGGAGCAAGGCCAAGAAAGCTGGAGCAAGCCCAAGACAACTGGAGCAGGCCCTAGACAACTGGAGCAGGCCTAAGACAACTCGACCAAGCCTAAGACAACTGGAGCATGGCCAACACAACTGGAGTAAGCCCAAGACAACTGGAGCAAGCCCAAGACAAGTGGAGCAAGCCAACGAAAACTGGAGTAAAGCCAATAGAACTGGAGAAATCCCAAGAAACCTGGAGCAAACCTAAAAAGAACTTGAGCAAGTCGAAGAGAACTGGAGCAAGGCCAAGGAAACTGGAGCAAGCACAAGATAACTGGAGCAAGCCCAATACAACTGGAGCAAGTCCAAGACATCAGGAGCAAGGCTGAGACAACTGGAGCAAGCTAAAGACACCTGGAGCAAGCCAGAGATAACTGGAGCAAGGCCAAGATACATGGAGCAAGCCCAAGAGACCTGGAGCAAGTCTGATACAACGGGAGCAAGGCCAGGACAACAGGAGGAAGCCCAAGACAACTGGAGCAAGTCCAAGACAACTGGAGCAAGCCCAAGACAACTGGAGCAAGCCCAAGACAAGTGGACCAGGCCCAAGACAACTGGAGAAAGGCCAAGACAACTGTAGCAAGCCCAAGGCAACTGGATCAAGCCCAATACAACTGAAACAAGCACAAGATGATTGGAACAAGTCCAAGACAATTGGAGTAAAGCCAAGACAACTGGAGAAAGGCCAAGACAACTGTAGCAAGCCCAAGGCAACTGGATCAAGCCCAATACAACTGAAACAAGCACAAGATGATTGGAACAAGTCCAAGACAATTGGAGTAAAGCCAAGACAACTGGAAAAAGCCCAAGACAACTAGTGATGCTCTAGTGCCAAAGGGTGACGCTATAGTTCTCAAGTGTGAAGCTCTAGTGCCAAAGTGTGATGCTCTAGTGCCAAAGTGTAACGCTCTGGTGCCAAAGTGTGAAGCTCTAGTTCCAATGTATGACGCTCTAGTGCCAAAGTGTGAAGCTCTAGTGCCAAAGTGTGACGCTCAAGTACCAAAGTGTGACGCTCTAGTGCCAACATGTGACGCTCTAGTTCCAAACGGGGACGCTCTAGTGCCAAGTTTTACGCTCTAGTACCAAAGTATGAAGCTCTAGTGCCAAAGTGTGACGCTCTAGTACCAAAGTGTGACGATCTAGTGCCAAAGTGTGAGGTTCTAGTGCCAAAGTGTGAAGTTCTTGTGCCAAAGTGTGATGCTCTAGCGCTAAACGTGTGACGCTCAGTGCCAAAGTGTGACACTCTAGTGCCAAATTGTGACACTCTAATGCCAACTTTTGGAGCTCATGTGCCAAAGTGTGAATCTATAGTGCCAAAGTGTGACGCTCTAGTGCCAAAGTGTGAAGCTCTACTACCAAGGTGTGACGCTCTAGTGCCAAAGTGTGACGCTCGAGTTCCAAAGTGCGACACTCTATTGCAAGAGTGTGACGCTTAGTGCTGAAGTATGACGCTCTAGTGCCAAAGTTCGAAACTCTAGTGCCAAAGTGTGAGGCTTTAGTGCCAAAGTGTGACGCTCAAGTGCCAAAGTGTGACGCTCTAGTACCAAAGTGTGAAGGTCTAGTGCCACAGTGTGACGCTCTAGTGCCAAAGTGTGAAGCGCCAGTGCCAAAGTGTGACGCTCTATTGCCAATGTGTGACGCTCTAGTGCCAAAGTGTGACGCTCTAGTGCCAAAGTGTGACACTCTAGTGCAAAAGTGTGACACTCTAGTCCCAAAGTGTGACACTCTTGTGCCAAAGGGTGACGCTCTAGTGCCCAAGTGTGACGCTCTAGTGCCAAAGTGTGATGCTCTAGTGCCAAAGTGGCGCTAGAGCGTCACACTTTGGCACTAGTGTGGCGCTCACAGGAGCGCCACACTAGAGCTTTACAATGTGGCACTAGAGATCCACAATTTGGCACTAGAGCTTCACACTTTGGCACTAGACCATCACACTTTGGCACTAGAGCGTCACACTTCTGCAGTAGAGCTTCACACTTAGGCACTAGAGCGTCACACTTTGGCACTAGAGCGTCACAGATTGGTACATGAGCGTCACACTTTGGCACAAGAGCGTTACACTTTGGCACTAGAGCTTCACACTTTGGCACTCGAGCGTCACACCTTTGCATTAGACCATCACACTTTGGCACTAGAGCATCACACTTTGGCCCTAGAGCACCACACTTTGGCACAATAGCGTCACACTTTGGCACTACAGCATCACACTTTGGCACTAGAGCGTCACACTTCTGCAGTAGAGCTTCACACTGAGGCACTAGAGCGTCACACTTTGGCACTAGAGTGTCACACTTTGGCACTAGAGCTTCACACTTTGGCACTCGAGCGTCACACCTTTGCATTAGACCATCACACTTTGGCACTAGAGCATCACACTTTGGCCCTAGAGCACCACACTTTGGCACAATAGCGTCACACTTTGGCACTACAGCATCACACTTTGGCACTAGAGCGTCACACTTCTGCAGTAGAGCTTCACACTGAGGCACTAGAGCGTCACACTTTGGCACTAGAGTGTCACACTTTGGCACTAGAGCTTCACACTTTGGCACTCGAGCGTCACACCTTTGCATTAGACCATCACACTTTGGCACTAGAGCATCACACTTTGGCCCTAGAGCACCACACTTTGGCACAATAGCGTCACACTTTGGCACTACAGCATCACACTTTGGCACTAGAGCGTCACACTTCTGCAGTAGAGCTTCACACTGAGGCACTAGAGCGTCACACTTTGGCACTAGAGTGTCACACTTTGGCACTAGAGCTTCACACTTTGGCACTCGAGCGTCACACCTTTGCATTAGACCATCACACTTTGGCACTAGAGCATCACACTTTGGCCCTAGAGCACCACACTTTGGCACAATAGCGTCACACTTTGGCACTACAGCATCACACTTTGGCACTAGAGCGTCACACTTCTGCAGTAGAGCTTCACACTGAGGCACTAGAGCGTCACACTTTGGCACTAGAGTGTCACACTTTGGCACTAGAGCTTCACACTTTGGCACTCGAGCGTCACACCTTTGCATTAGACCATCACACTTTGGCACTAGAGCATCACACTTTGGCCCTAGAGCACCACACTTTGGCACAATAGCGTCACACTTTGGCACTACAGCATCACACTTTGGCACTAGAGCGTCACACTTCTGCAGTAGAGCTTCACACTGAGGCACTAGAGCGTCACACTTTGGCACTAGAGTGTCACACTTTGGCACTAGAGCTTCACACTTTGGCACTCGAGCGTCACACCTTTGCATTAGACCATCACACTTTGGCACTAGAGCATCACACTTTGGCCCTAGAGCACCACACTTTGGCACAATAGCGTCACACTTTGGCACTACAGCATCACACTTTGGCACTAGAGCGTCACACTTCTGCAGTAGAGCTTCACACTGAGGCACTAGAGCGTCACACTTTGGCACTAGAGTGTCACACTTTGGCACTAGAGCTTCACACTTTGGCACTCGAGCGTCACACCTTTGCATTAGACCATCACACTTTGGCACTAGAGCATCACACTTTGGCCCTAGAGCACCACACTTTGGCACAATAGCGTCACACTTTGGCACTACAGCATCACACTTTGGCACTAGAGCGTCACACTTCTGCAGTAGAGCTTCACACTGAGGCACTAGAGCGTCACACTTTGGCACTAGAGTGTCACACTTTGGCACTAGAGCTTCACACTTTGGCACTCGAGCGTCACACCTTTGCATTAGACCATCACACTTTGGCACTAGAGCATCACACTTTGGCCCTAGAGCACCACACTTTGGCACAATAGCGTCACACTTTGGCACTACAGCATCACACTTTGGCACTAGAGCGTCACACTTCTGCAGTAGAGCTTCACACTGAGGCACTAGAGCGTCACACTTTGGCACTAGAGTGTCACACTTTGGCACTAGAGCTTCACACTTTGGCACTCGAGCGTCACACCTTTGCATTAGACCATCACACTTTGGCACTAGAGCATCACACTTTGGCCCTAGAGCACCACACTTTGGCACAATAGCGTCACACTTTGGCACTACAGCATCACACTTTGGCACTAGAGCGTCACACTTCTGCAGTAGAGCTTCACACTGAGGCACTAGAGCGTCACACTTTGGCACTAGAGTGTCACACTTTGGCACTAGAGCTTCACACTTTGGCACTCGAGCGTCACACCTTTGCATTAGACCATCACACTTTGGCACTAGAGCATCACACTTTGGCCCTAGAGCACCACACTTTGGCACAATAGCGTCACACTTTGGCACTACAGCATCACACTTTGGCACTAGAGCGTCACACTTCTGCAGTAGAGCTTCACACTGAGGCACTAGAGCGTCACACTTTGGCACTAGAGTGTCACACTTTGGCACTAGAGCTTCACACTTTGGCACTCGAGCGTCACACCTTTGCATTAGACCATCACACTTTGGCACTAGAGCATCACACTTTGGCCCTAGAGCACCACACTTTGGCACAATAGCGTCACACTTTGGCACTACAGCATCACACTTTGGCACTAGAGCGTCACACTTTGGTACTAGAGCGTCACACTTTGGCACTAGAGCATCACACTTTGGCCATAGAGCTCCACACTTTGGCACAATAGCGTCACACTTTGGCACTACAGCATCACACTTTGGCACTAGAGCGTCACACTTTGGAACTAGAGCTCCAAACGTTGGCACTAGAGCGTCACACTTTGGCACTAGAGCTTCACACTTTGGCACTCGAGCGTCACACCTTTGCATTAGACCATCACACTTTGGCACTAGAGCATCACACTTTGGCACTAGAGCTTTACACATTGGCACTATAGCGTCACACTTTGGCACTTGAGTTCCACACTTTGGCACTATAGCGTCACACTTTGACACTAGAGCGTCACACTTTGGCACTAGAGCGTCACAATTTGGAACTAAAGCTTCACACTTTGGCACTAGAGCGTCACTCGTTGGAAGTAGAGCATCACACTTTGGCACTCGAGTGTCACGCTTTGGCACTAGAGCGTCACACTTTGGTACGGGAGAGTCACACTTTGTTACTAGAGCGTCATAATTTGGCACTAGAGCATCACACGTTGGCAATAGAGATTCACACTTTGGCTCTAGAGCTCCAAATGTTGGCATTAGAGCGTCACAATTTGGCACTAGAGCGTCTTTTTTTGCCACTAGAGTGTCACACGTTTGGCACTAGAGCATCACACTTTGGCACTAGACCTTCACACTTTGGCACTAGACCGTCACACTTTGGCACTAGAGCGTCACACGTTGGTAGTAGAGCGTCACACTTTGGCACTAGAGCGTCCCAGTTTGGCACTACATTATCACACTTTGGCACTAGAGCATCACACTTTGGAACTTGAGCGTCACACTCTGGCACTAGAGCTTCACACTTTGGCACTAGATCGTCATACTTTGGCACTAGAGCTTCACACTTTGGCACCAGAGCGTCACACTTTGGCTCTAGAGCTTCACACGTTGGCACTAGAGCGTCACACTTGAGCACTAGAGCGTCACACTTTGGCACTAGAGTGTCACACTTGGGCACTAGAGTTTTGAACTTTGGCACTAGAGCGTCACACTTTGGCACTACAGCATCACACTTTGGCACTAGAGCGTCACACTTGGGTACTAGAGCGTCACACTTTGGCAATAGAGTGTCACACTTTGAAACTAGAGCGTCACACTTTGGCACTAGAGCGTCGCACTTTGGCACTAGAGCGTCACACTTTGGTACTAGAGCGTCACCCTTTGGCACACGAGCGTCACACTTTGGGACTAGAGCGTCACACTTTGGCACTAGAGCGTCGCACTTTGGCACTAGAGCGTCACACTTTGGTACTAGAGCGTCACCCTTTGGCACACGAGCGTCACACTTTGGGACTAGAGCGTCACACTTTGGCACTAGAGCGTCGCACTTTGGCACTAGAGCGTCACACTTTGGTACTAGAGCGTCACCCTTTGGCACACGAGCGTCACACTTTGGGACTAGAGCGTCACACTTTGGCACTAGAGCGTCGCACTTTGGCACTAGAGCGTCACACTTTGGTACTAGAGCGTCACCCTTTGGCACACGAGCGTCACACTTTGGGACTAGAGCGTCACACTTTGGCACTAGAGCGTCGCACTTTGGCACTAGAGCGTCACACTTTGGTACTAGAGCGTCACCCTTTGGCACACGAGCGTCACACTTTGGGACTAGAGCGTCACACTTTGGCACTAGAGCGTCGCACTTTGGCACTAGAGCGTCACACTTTGGTACTAGAGCGTCACCCTTTGGCACACGAGCGTCACACTTTGGGACTAGAGCGTCACACTTTGGCACTAGAGCGTCGCACTTTGGCACTAGAGCGTCACACTTTGGTACTAGAGCGTCACCCTTTGGCACACGAGCGTCACACTTTGGGACTAGAGCGTCACACTTTGGCACTAGAGCGTCGCACTTTGGCACTAGAGCGTCACACTTTGGTACTAGAGCGTCACCCTTTGGCACACGAGCGTCACACTTTGGGACTAGAGCGTCACACTTTGGCACTAGAGCGTCGCACTTTGGCACTAGAGCGTCACACTTTGGTACTAGAGCGTCACCCTTTGGCACACGAGCGTCACACTTTGGGACTAGAGCGTCACACTTTGGCACTAGAGCGTCGCACTTTGGCACTAGAGCGTCACACTTTGGTACTAGAGCGTCACCCTTTGGCACACGAGCGTCACACTTTGGGACTAGAGCGTCACACTTTGGCACTAGAGCGTCGCACTTTGGCACTAGAGCGTCACACTTTGGTACTAGAGCGTCACCCTTTGGCACACGAGCGTCACACTTTGGGACTAGAGCGTCACACTTTGGCACTAGAGCGTCGCACTTTGGCACTAGAGCGTCACACTTTGGTACTAGAGCGTCACCCTTTGGCACACGAGCGTCACACTTTGGGACTAGAGCGTCACACTTTGGCACTAGAGCGTCGCACTTTGGCACTAGAGCGTCACACTTTGGTACTAGAGCGTCACCCTTTGGCACACGAGCGTCACACTTTGGGACTAGAGCGTCACACTTTGGCACTAGAGCGTCGCACTTTGGCACTAGAGCGTCACACTTTGGTACTAGAGCGTCACCCTTTGGCACACGAGCGTCACACTTTGGGACTAGAGCGTCACACTTTGGCACTAGAGCGTCGCACTTTGGCACTAGAGCGTCACACTTTGGTACTAGAGCGTCACCCTTTGGCACACGAGCGTCACACTTTGGGACTAGAGCGTCACACTTTGGCACTAGAGCGTCGCACTTTGGCACTAGAGCGTCACACTTTGGTACTAGAGCGTCACCCTTTGGCACACGAGCGTCACACTTTGGGACTAGAGCGTCACACTTTGGCACTAGAGCGTCGCACTTTGGCACTAGAGCGTCACACTTTGGTACTAGAGCGTCACCCTTTGGCACACGAGCGTCACACTTTGGGACTAGAGCGTCACACTTTGGCACTAGAGCGTCGCACTTTGGCACTAGAGCGTCACACTTTGGTACTAGAGCGTCACCCTTTGGCACACGAGCGTCACACTTTGGGACTAGAGCGTCACACTTTGGCACTAGAGCGTCGCACTTTGGCACTAGAGCGTCACACTTTGGTACTAGAGCGTCACCCTTTGGCACACGAGCGTCACACTTTGGGACTAGAGCGTCACACTTTGGCACTAGAGCGTCGCACTTTGGCACTAGAGCGTCACACTTTGGTACTAGAGCGTCACCCTTTGGCACACGAGCGTCACACTTTGGGACTAGAGCGTCACACTTTGGCACTAGAGCGTCGCACTTTGGCACTAGAGCGTCACACTTTGGTACTAGAGCGTCACCCTTTGGCACACGAGCGTCACACTTTGGGACTAGAGCGTCACACTTTGGCACTAGAGCGTCGCACTTTGGCACTAGAGCGTCACACTTTGGTACTAGAGCGTCACCCTTTGGCACACGAGCGTCACACTTTGGGACTAGAGCGTCACACTTTGGCACTAGAGCGTCGCACTTTGGCACTAGAGCGTCACACTTTGGTACTAGAGCGTCACCCTTTGGCACACGAGCGTCACACTTTGGGACTAGAGCGTCACACTTTGGCACTAGAGCGTCGCACTTTGGCACTAGAGCGTCACACTTTGGTACTAGAGCGTCACCCTTTGGCACACGAGCGTCACACTTTGGGACTAGAGCGTCACACTTTGGCACTAGAGCGTCGCACTTTGGCACTAGAGCGTCACACTTTGGTACTAGAGCGTCACCCTTTGGCACACGAGCGTCACACTTTGGGACTAGAGCGTCACACTTTGGCACTAGAGCGTCGCACTTTGGCACTAGA
This sequence comes from Penium margaritaceum, assembly GCA_023375785.1. NCBI lineage: Eukaryota > Viridiplantae > Streptophyta > Zygnematophyceae > Desmidiales > Peniaceae > Penium > Penium margaritaceum. Next base: position 35,002 of record SZWC01024299.1, read on the forward strand.
GCGTCACACTTTGGTACTAGAGCGTCACCCTTTGGCACACGAGCGTCACACTTTGGGACTAGAGCGTCACACTTTGGCACTAGAGCGTCGCACTTTGGCACTAGAGCGTCACACTTTGGTACTAGAGCGTCACCCTTTGGCACACGAGCGTCACACTTTGGGACTAGAGCGTCACACTTTGGCACTAGAGCGTCGCACTTTGGCACTAGAGCGTCACACTTTGGTACTAGAGCGTCACCCTTTGGCACACGAGCGTCACACTTTGGGACTAGAGCGTCACACTTTGGCACTAGAGCGTCGCACTTTGGCACTAGAGCGTCACACTTTGGTACTAGAGCGTCACCCTTTGGCACACGAGCGTCACACTTTGGGACTAGAGCGTCACACTTTGGCACTAGAGCGTCGCACTTTGGCACTAGAGCGTCACACTTTGGCACTAGAGCATCACACTTTGGCACTAGAGCATCACACTTTGGCACTAGAGTGTCATACTTTGGCACTAGAGCGTCACACTCTGGCACTAGCGCTTCACACTTTGGCACTAGAGCCTCACACTGTGGCACTAGACCTTCACACTTTGGTACTAGAGCGTCACACTTTGGCACTAGAGTTTCACACTTTGGCACTAGAGCGTCACACTTTGGCACAGGAGAGTCACACGTTGGCAGTAGAGCCTCACACTTTGGCACTAGAGTGTCACACTTGGGCACTAGAGTTTTGAACTTTGGCACTAGTGCGTCACACTTTGGCACTAGAGCGTCACACTTTGGCACTACAGCCTCACACTTTGGCACTAGAGTTTCGAGCTTTGGCACTAGAGCATCACACTTTGGCACTAGAGCGTCACATTTTTGCAATAGAGTGTTACAATTTGGAACTAGAGTGTCACACTTTGGCACTAGAGCGTCACACTTTGGTACTAGAGCGTCACACTTTGGCACTGGAGCATCATACTTTGGCACTTGAGATTCACACTTTGGCGCAAGAGCGTCACACTTTGGCACTAAAGTGTAACACTTTGGCACTAGAGCGTCACACTTTGGCACTACAGCATCACACTTTGGCACTAGAGTTTCAAACTTTGGCACTAGAGCCTCGCACTTTGGCACTACAGCGTCACACTTTGGCACTAGAGCGTCACACTTTGGCACTATAGCATCACACTTTGGCACTAGAGCGTCGCACTTTGGCACTAGAGCGTCACACTTTGGCACTGGAGCGTCACACTTTGGCACTAGCGCTTCACACTTTGGCACTCGAGCGTCACACTTTGGCACAAGAGCATCACATTTTGGCACTAGAGCGTCACACTTTGGCACTGGAGCGTCACACTTTGGCACTAGCGCTTCACACTTTGGCACTCGAGCGTCACACTTTGGCACAAGAGCATCACATTTTGGCACTTGAGCATCACACTTTGGCACTAGAGCTTCACACCTTGCCACTAGAGCGTCACACTTAGGCACTAGAGTTCCACACTTTGGCACTAGAGCGTCACACTTTGACACTAGAGCGTCACACATTGGCACTAGAGCGTCACACTTTGGCGATAGAGCTTCACAATTTGACACTAGAGCGCCACAATTGGAAACTAGAGCGTCACACTTTGGTACTCTAGTGTCACAATTTGGCACTAGAGCGTCACACTTTGGCACTAGAGTCTCGAATTTTGGCACTAGAGCGTCACATTTTGGCACTAGAGCGTCAAACTTTGGCAATAGAGTGTTGCACTTTGGAACTAGAGCGTCATACTTTGGCACTAGAGCGTTACACTTTGGTACTAGAGCGCCATACTTTGGCACTAGAGCATCACAGTTTCGCACTAGAGATTCACACTTTGGCACTAGAGCGTCACACGTTGGCACTAGAGTGTCACACTTTGGCACTGGCGTGCACACTTTGGCAATAGAGCTTCAACCTTTGCACTAGAGCATCAGACTTTGGCAGTACAGCGTCACACTTTGGCACTAGAGCATCACAAATTGGCACTAGAGCATCACACTTTGGCACTAGAGCTCCAAACTTTGTCACTAGAGCGTCACACTTTGGCACTACAGCGTCACACTTTAGCACTAGAGTGTCACACTTTGGCACTAGAGCTCCAAACGTTGGCATTAGAGCGTCACACTTTGGCACGAGAGCATCACACTTTGGCACTAAAGCATCACATGTTTGGCACTAGAGCATCACACTTTGGCACTAGACCTTCACACTTTTGCACTAGAATGTCACACTTTGGCACTAAATCATCACAGTTTAGCACTAGAGCGTCACACTTTGGCACTAGAGCGTCCCACTTTGGCACTAGGGAGTCACACTTTGGCACTAGGGCGTCACAATTTGGCACTTGAGCGTCACACTTTGGCACTAGAGCTTCACACTTTGGCACTAGAGCGTCATACTTTGGTACTAGAGCTTCACACTTTGGCACCAGAGCGTTACACTTTGGCACTAGAGCTTCATACTTTGGCACTAGAGCGTCACACTTTGGAACTTGAGCGTCACACTTTCGCACTAGAGCGTCAGACATTTGCACTATAACATCACTCTTTGGCACTAGAGTTTCGAACTTAGGCACAAGAGCGTCACACTTTGGCACTAGAGCGTCACACTTTGGTACAATAGCTTCACACGTTGGAACTAGAGCTTCATACTTTGGCAATAGAGCGTCACAATTTGGCATTAGAGCATCACACTTTGGCACTAGAGAGTCAAACTTTGGCACTATTGCGTCTCCCTTTGGCACACGAGTGTCACACTTTGGGACTAGAGCTTCACACTTTGGAACTGGAGCGTCACACTTTGATACGAGAGCTTCACACTTTGGTAATAGAGCTTCACACTTTGGCACACGAGCGTCACACTTTGGCACTAGAGCTTCACACTTTGGCACTAGAGCGTCACACTTTGGCACTAGAGCATCACAC
>SZWC01024301.1:1905-12907 GCA_023375785.1 Penium margaritaceum
GCCTCAGCACCCACTCCCTCTTCCTGGTACATGCCTCTCCCACCCACACAAGCAAACCTTCATACGCCCGCGGGGCAACCTCAGATGTCGATCCCTCTAACTGGATACTCCGCGGCCCCTACTGCAACCATACCCACCCCACATGCTGTGACTGCATTGACGACTAACCGCAGCACTATCCCGCAGCTGCAGTACATCCGCTCTGAGCCAGCCAATATTCCCCGGCTGGACTCCTTCAAAGGCACTCCGGAGGAAGACCCCTGGGTCTGGCTCAAGCAGATCACCCTTTATACTAGCATCGGCCGAATTCCGCCTGATCTTTGCCTCGCCACCGCATAACTGCACCTTCAAGGCGCCGCAGCGGATTGGTACAATGCACGCGCACCCTTCCCGTCTTTCGAAGAGTTTGGCAATGCACTCATCGAATGCTTCAAACATCTGACCAAGGAGGACGCACTGCGGAAGATGGAAAAGGAGGTCATGCGCAAGGAGGATGATATCCGCAGGTTCTTGGATCAGTTCTTGACCTGGGCTTCGGTGGCCAAGAATCCGCAGGGAGAAGGATTGCCGCTGTGGGTCCTGCTGCAGAACCTCATCCGCGCACTTCCGGATGAGATTAGCAGCCTCATGATCGCTGAACGATATCTGTCCCTTCAAGACGCGGTACGGGACGCTACAGCCATCTTCACCCGACAACGGTCAACCAGACAATACCAAGGCGGGGACACCCCTGCACCCTCATCTTCACACGTTCCGCCTCAGCCGAAGCCGAAAGCTTGCTACACCTGCCAGAGCCTGTAACACATTGCTCGGGACTGCCCTCGCAAGCGACAAATGGCTCCGCGCCCTGAGCCAGCTTCTCAGGATCCCATGGCCCAGCAATGGCAGCAATACTACAACCAGGCATGGACGGGCCAGCAACAGCAGCATGAGCGGCAGCAACAGCAGCAGCTGCAGCCACCGCTTCCACCCCCCACTGGGCAAGACTCCGCGACTCAGAGAACGGGTCAAGGTATCTTGCCAAACCCGCCACCGAACCCTGCAGCCGACGCTTGCAATGTGAAGCTGGGGTTACCTATGGCAGAGGATGAGACTACTGAAGTGGCACCAACGCCTGAGGAGACTGAACTCATCACGCGAGCCCGTCAAGTTCAGCTCCGTGGGTGGGATCTGCAGGAGGCCGCAAAGCTCCAGGAGGACCTGCGGCGACGAGCAGAAGCCGCTGAAGCCCGGCTGCAGGAGGCCGTCGCCGCCCGTTCCGTGCGCCAAACGGACAAGCGCCGCTCCACGAACCCCACGCCTGCGGCATACCCAGCCGTCGCGACTGCCGCACCTACATCTTATCCCACCTCCACACCTACAGCTGATTCCGCGGATCCTGTGGACAAACTCTTTACTACCCCCATCGCCTCCGTCAACTTCTTCGACTTCCTCCGACTCCATCCCGAACTGGCTCCGCGGCTCCGAGAGGAATTCAACCGGGCTAATCATCGCCTCCAGACCGTCGGTATCTCCCTCGCCTGCACCACTCCGCCCAACGGCACCCAGAACACCCGGCGNGTTGCGTAGTCTGGATCTGTGGTCGTAAGTTCCTGGCCATCATCGACACCGGGGCTACCCATACCACTGTGGCTATCCGTGTCCTCTGCCTCGTTGGGTGGGCGGACCGCATCCTCACGACACGGCGACTGTTCAGCAACTCCGCAGGCGGCATGGACTACGGAGATGGTGAAGTGTTGGGATTACCCTTGCAGGTGGGTACTCTGCACGAACCGATGGATGTCCAAGTGACACAGGCTCGGACCTACGACGTCCTCTTGGGCATGGACTATCTTCTTCCGCGCCAGGGCAATCTCCTGTTCTCCCTTGGTGTCATGCAACTCACCTCCGCCTCGGGCACGAAAGAGTACGCCCTCATCACGGTGGGGGACCGCGCAACGGTGCCAGTCTCCAACACTTCACCTTTCTCCCTCTCAGATGCGGCGCAGGAAGATGCGCGTGCCCGTTCCCCAGCAAAGCCTATCCTCGATGCAGAACAAATGCCTGTCGCGGAGTGGCGTGAACATTCCGCGGACAACGTAGAACCGGGGGTGCGGGCGAACCTTCTGGGACTCTGGCACCAGAGTGAACAAGCGTTTGGACAGGGCCTTCCCTTGGACGAGGACGATGACTTCTACCCTATCCGCGAGCAGCTGCCGCCCCCACCCCCACGATGGGATCACATCCTGCACCCCCGCCTCTCCGCCGCCCAGAAGCAGGACTTCAGGGACCTACTTGATTCATTTGCTGACATCTTTGCTGGTTCCGTGACAGACCTGGGTGCTGTCAAGGCATCCCATGTCATCAACACGGGCACGGCGACCGCCATCAAGCAGAAAGTCCGCCGGATTCTCCCGGATCAGGAACAGATTATCAATGAGGGCCTAGCGGAATTGAAGGCGCAGGGTGTGATTGTTCCCGTCGTCAGCCCCTGGCGGGCTAATTTGGTGATCGTCGGGAAGCCGGATGGTTCCAAACGCTTCTGCGTCGACTTCCGCGACTTGAACCGCGTCACAGAAGAAGATGCCTACCCCATGCCGCTGATTGTTGATATTCAAGAACGTCAGCAGGGGCGCGGATGGTTTGCCAAACTGGACGTCAAAGCGGCCTTCCATGCCGTCCCAATGCACCCGGATTCCATGGCCAAAACGGCCTTTGTCACCCCCGACGGCCTCTACGCCTTTACCCGCATGCCTTTCGGCCTCCGCAATGCCAGCGCCACGTTTCAGCGCGTCATGGATTCTACCCTCCGCGGCATCCCCAATGTTAGCTGCNTGCTATATCGACGATATCATGGTCGCGGCCCATAGCTTCGCGGATCTCTTCTCCTCCCTCACTGCTGTCTTCTCCGCCCTCCGCGCTGCGAACCTCAAGCTCAAGGCGGCCAAGTGTTCCATCGGAGCCGCGGAGATGGAATTTTTGGGCTTTGTCATGAGCGCCGACGGCATAAAAACCGACCCCGCTAAGATTGCAGCTGTTCAGGAATGGCGTCAGCCCACGACCGCGGGACAGGTCAAGATCTTCCTCGGCTTCGTCTCCTTCTACCGTAAGTTCGTTCGCGACCACGCACGCATCATCCGTCCGCTGCAGCAGCTAACCCATCAGGACATCCCCTTCGATTGGACTCCGGAGTGCGCCGCTGCGTGGGTGGAGATCAAACATCGGCTGGTCACTGCCCCCATGCTCGAATTCCCCGACTTCACCCTCCCCTTCTCCATCACCACCGACTGGTCGCGGGACGGCCTTGGCGCGGTATTGTCCCAATCGGTACAGGAGCCGGTCCAGCGAGTGATTGCCTATGCCAGCCGCGCCCTCACTGATGGGGAGCGGAACTATCCCCCAGTGAAGGGCGAGTGCTTGGCGGTACTATGGGCTCTCCAGCACTTTCGCGACTACATCAAGAATGGCAAGCCCTTCATTGTTCTCACCGACCATCAAGCATTACAGTGGCTCCTCACGACGCAGAACCATGAGGGCATCTTGGCCAAGTGGGCCCTTCTCCTGCAATGGTACAACATGAAGATTAAATATCAGCCAGCCCTGGCCAACCGCAACGCCGATGCTCTCAGCCGCCTTCCCCGCGCAGACTGGCCGCACCCAGCGGATCCGCATGATGATTCCCCTGAGCCCTTCGATGCAGGTCCCCCTATCCCCGCGGATGTCGAGCCTCAGTGGGAGGGTGTCGCTCGGGAATTCACGGAAGACGAATTCGCGGCTGCCTACCAGCTTTTCTCTGAGCAGGGTATTTGTGATTGCCTTGATACCGCGGAAACCCTCCCTGCTCTCCCCGCGGACCTCCAGCTCGCCCGCCGTTACAATCCCACCATTCGCGGATGGACGCTCGAGGACATAGCGACACACCTTCCCCCTCGCTCTTCCCTCCCTCGGTCCCAGCGGACCCCCTCCGCTGTGTTGGTCGGCACTGCCCCTGTGCCGCCACCCTCTGCCTCCCCACTTCTTGATACACGTCATCCCCTCTCCCTGGTGGACTTCCTCCTTCATTCCCCGGACTCAGCGCACCGCATCCAAGCCCTCTTCTCCTCCTCGAATCCATCCCTCACTCCGGTCGGCATCCACCTCTCCTGCACCCGCGCTCCCGGCGTCCGCATGGTTGCTCATGCAATCCTCACGACCCACTCCCGCGTCCGGGAGGAGGGCTGCAACGCGCCATGCACGTGGGCTCCTGCTCCGCTAATCCCCGGTCCGCCATCACCTGCAGCAGTCCACGTGGCATGGTGCCATGTATGGATATGTGGTCGGAAGTTCGTGGCAGTCGTGGATACCGGCGCCACCCACACCACCATCGCGCTGCGGATACAGGTTGCCAATGTGCATGCACCGCACACCGTGCAGGTGTGCGATGTCCGCACCTATGACATGCTCCTTGCGGCGGACTGGCTCGCGCCGCACCAAGCGGATATATTGCTCGGTGCCGGCATCCTCAGCCTCATTTCCAGTTCCGGTACTCGTTCCTTTACTCCACTCTTCACCTCGCCTCGACCCGCCCTCTGCCCGCCTCTTCTCACCTCCGACTCAGATCCTACTGGTGCTCGACACACTCGCCGGGTCACGCGCAGCTCGGCTCCCATTCGCAGCACCCACGACATGGCCCGCCGGCAAGGCACGGGGTCCGCGCCTTTGTCGCGGGGGGGTGAACCTTCCCGACGTCAGCTGCGTCGCCCTGCTCTCAACACGAACACAGGACACCAATCGACACGGACGCCGACACCACCAGCAGCCATACCACGGATGGGGCCCACAACGAGAATACCACACGCGGCCGCAGAAGGCGCGTCCCGACTCAACCCTGTAGCAGGAACACCCCCAACACCAGTAACAGCTACACCAGCAGCGCCTGCGGCCTCACCGCGGCCCAGCCCCGTCACAGGGACAACCCTGACACGAACCCCACCAATGATGGCAGCAAACCCGATACGGTCCAGCTCCGCGGAACAAACACCAGCACAAGCTACGCCAAATACGGCAAGGTCGACAGGCTCGTCGCAGCAGAGCCCGGCTATGAACACACCTCCAACGCGGACCTTCCAGCGTGTGGAGCCCGCAGCAGAAGCATCGAAGGGCACAGCCGGAGGAGCTGCCACGCCAACACCCAGCCCGCAGGACAAAACCCAGATACTGACCGCCCCAGTTCCTTCCGCGGCAGCAATGGCGCTCTCCCATTCGCCACCGACCTCACGGAGCAGCCCAACCCGGCAATCCGCGCGCCCCCTCCTGGGTGCAGGAACGGTANTGGAAGGAGCACAAACCTACCTTGAAGAAAGCTCAGGAGACAGCGGAGAGCAGCCCAAGACAGCTTTGTTGCTGGAAATTGTGAGCAGCGTCATGCTCCAACTGCTGGCGGAAGTCCCGGAGGTAATCCGCGCGGAATTCACGGATTCATTGTTCGGCGAGATGTGGCAGGTGGTGCTGAAGGGAGCGGCAATGGGAGCGCTAACCTTGGGACTACACGAAAGGCATGTGCAACTGTTGGAGACAGCAGGTGCAGAACGCCTTGTCTTGGCACTAAGGGATATCTTGAGCGTCAACCCGAGGCTGGCAAGTGATATGACAGGGGTCGCGGAGCTCCTTGATACCGTGCAACCAGATCCATCTTTAGAGGCCGCCCGCGTGTGGTGGACCAGGGTGCGGAAAGACCAGCGCAGCAGTCCAGAAAAGCGATACGCACATTTGCTCTAGGAAAGGGCCAGAGCCCTCATCCTCTACCAGCTGAACGACCAGACACCAGGATCGGCGGAGGCCCCACGACGAAGGTCCGCAGCGGATGAGTGGAGGTGGGGATACTTGCTCAACCTCGCCTACGCTAGGTGGAGCACCCAGTATCCGCAAGAGGAGCAGTCGCGGATGGCCGATACTCAGGTGCCCGAGGGACAGTGGATGGCGGCTATGGAGAAGTGCTGGAGGCTGACGTTGCAAAACATTCCACGCACCAGAATTGCAGCAGCAGTTGCAGGAGGGCTATGGACTGCGGTGCAGGGACAGAAGCTTCAGCTCAGGGAGGAGGAAGTGCGACACTGGGTTAAGGAGGTGGCTGAGATATGCCGAGAGGAAAAAAGCAGGCGAGATGCGGAAGTGGACGAGGCACGAGAATATGCCCAACCCACCCCTCAACTGCAGCGGGTGCAAGAACGCTTACGGAAGGTATGGGAGGAAGACCCAACCGAAACCGAGCGGGTTGCCGCGGAGCCCGCGGTGGCAGAAACTCGAGCGGCCCAGGGACGGGAGGCGGCGGCCGAGGCAGACAAAGGAGCTGCGGAGCAGCTCATAAAGGAAATCGCGGTGGAGGCAGAAGCGGCGGCAGCAGCAGCGGAAGCAGAGGCAGCCGCAGCGGCAGCAGTAGGGGCAGCGGTGGCGGCAACGGGGAGGGCAGCAGCAGTGGTGACGGAGGCAACTGCCAGCATAGCACAGGCAGCGGTAGCCACACAAGTAGCTGTAGAAGCAGCCGGAGCAGGAATGGGTGGCACCGCGGCAGAGACCTCAGAAAGAATGGCCTTAGCTAGAGCAGCAGAGGGGAGGCAGACGACAGACAAGCACAGAGATGATGCCAAGCGCCACTGCCTGGAGCCATCTGCTGGCTCCCTCCGGCGGAAGGCCCAACTCAGGGCCCAAGTGGCAACGGTGATGAAGAAAGCCGCGGCGACGGTCAGCCAAACAAGAGCGGCAGCACCGGTGGCGGATACCGGCCGAGGCAAGGAGCCGGAGCTGACTCCCCCAGAGACTACTCCCGCCCCAAAAGGGAAAAGGAAGGCGGGTGCGGCAGCGGTCGCGGAGCCAAGGCGGCAGAAGCAGGCTCGCACACAAGAAGGCTCCTGTGCGAGTGTTACCCCTGAGCAGCTGGCACAGGCCCAGCGGGACGCAGCACAAGCGGCGGAACTCCTGATGGCAGTGTTCCGAAAAATTCAGCTACCCGTGGAAATGGTACCTGCTCCGCTACGCCCAGCCATGGGAGGAACAACTGCGACTGATGTCCGCGGAGAGGCCGATCGAAAGGGGCGTGCGGAGAAAGAGGCAACGGTGGTGGTGGTCTCAGAGATCAGTGAGTCCCTAGGGGAGTCAGAAGAGGGGCAGCCCATCACACGAAGCCGGGGGCTGCTGCGAGCCCCAGGCGTGGCCCCGCAGCAGAAGGAGGAAGTGATCGAGCTGCACCGCGCTGGTGGACGCGGCAAACGCCCAAGTGGACTCACTGAGACAAGGTTGCGGGACCAGTGGGATGAAGGAGAGCTCCGGGCAGTCGGGATTCTCCGGCTGTTTCCTGCACCCGATTCGTGGGACAGGGAGCCACCGGTGTATGATGAAGACAACCGCAAGAAGCTCGAGGCAATGAGAGCGGAGCAGGATGAACGGCGAGCACGCGGACTGCCGGCAAGGGCGCCAGAGACAAAGCGCAAACCAGGGGAAGTGGTGGTAGAGAAGGCAGGGAGAAAGGGGCCCGTGGAAACGCAGGACTGGCGCATCTGGCAGACTGCTCATATCCTGCTCCACGCCAGCAGCAAGGAGCAGCAGAAGGCGGAGGCGCAGAAGGTCTACGCGGATCTGGAAAGACGGCTGGGCGTAGAATTTGATCGGAGGAAAAAGGACGACCTGGCTCGTCTGTGTGAACATTACGCGTGGGAGGATGGCCGCCTCTGGAAAACTATTCCGCGCGTCCTATGGGTGCCACCGCCCACGCTACAGAAGGCAGTGGTGGAGGCCTACCATCGCCATCATCACACCGGCATGCAGGCGTTGAAAGACCGCCTGACACCCATCATCCATGTGCCGAATCTGGCGGCCCTTATTAAGGAGGTGGTGCAACACTGCGCTCCCTGCGAGCGAGCGCGGAACACCACACCGTGGGACCAGCCGATGTTCCGACCCTCCCCCATTGGTGAGCCACTCCAGAAGATCATCATCGACTTCCACGGCCCCCGGGCGCACCGCGACCAAGGGAACCGATACTGGATTGTGGCGGTGTGCCACTTCACCAAGTACATCTGGGTCCGCGCTGTGTCCAACAAGAGCTCCGCGACTGCGGCAAAGTTCATCCGCGAAGAGATCTTTTACCGCTTTGGTGGATGCAGCGTGGTACACAGCGACAATGGCACCGAATTCATGGGGGCCTTCAGAGAGGAGCTGGAAGAGTGGGGGGTCCGCCATGTACACTCCGGGCGGTACAGGCCAGAATCCCAGGGGCAAGTGGAGCGGGTGCACGAGATATTGGAACGTGCAGTGGCCACCGCGAAAGGTGGCAGTTGGACAGAAACACTGAAGAAGACGGCACACTTCATCAACACAACACCCAGCCGCGCAACCTCCTTCTCACCCTACATGCTGCTCCTTGGGCAGCCCCAACGAGCTGCGCTGGGCATGCCGCAGAAGCCGCTGAGGCTACCACTTGAAGACAAGGAACAGGGACAGCGCACGGAGGAGGAACGGGACAAGGAGGTCGCAGAATGGTTCCGCGAGCGCTGTGAAAGAACGCGGGCCATGAGAGCAGAGGCGCGGTTGAGGGGCTCAGTCGCTGCGTGGCGCGGATGCGATGCAGCCAATCGTCGGCTGAACCACGGGCCTATCAAAGAAGGCCACTTGGTGTATCTCCGCCCCTTCCCTAATGCGGGGCGGGAAGCAGGAGAGCCGCGAGAGGTGTATCGTGTGGCAAGCGTCGAGGCGGGGCAAGTGTGGTTGGAGGGGCCAGAGGGGTTCAGCGATCGCAGTTACCTAGCCACGGACTTCGTGCTGTTGCCACCAGCATGGCAAACGCATATCCCCGGGACAGGAGGCCGCCTGCCGCCTCTAGGACAGCGGAATGGCTCACGGGGCTGGCGAGCAGAGGAGGTGCTGGACATTTGCGAGGAACAGGTGTTGCGGCATGAGCAGGAGTGGAGCCAGGAGCCAGAGGAGGTTGAGGAGGAGGAGTCCGATGTCCGCGAAATCTCCGCGGAGGAGGCACAGAACGAGTCACGGCAAGAGCAGCCGCGGCAGGAACGGCAGCCGGAGCAGGGGAAACAGCAGGAGCGGAAGAAAGAAGGAGAACCCGCAGACGCGCTTGAGCGACAGCTTGAGCAAGCCTCGGCAGAAGTGACCCAGCGGTCAAATCAGGAGGCAACGCGGATTGCAGCGCCGATGAGCCCCAAGACTCTGGCCAGCTACACCGGCCCATGTGTGTGGTGCGGAGAAAGTCTCCCGGCCGAATTACGCCTGAAGGTGGTGTGCCGAGTGTGTGGAAAACCAGCACATCAGTACGCCGGTGGGGCCTCCAAGACCTGCATCGGGCTGAACCGCACCTGCTTGCGATGCCTGAAGGAAGCCGCTGAGGAGGAGGAGGCAAAGAAGCGGAGGGGAGGCGAGGGAGCTGGACCCGGAGGTGGGGACGCACCACCCCGCGGCCGATGGGACCCAGACAACGAGGAGGAAGAAGAGGAGGAAGAAGAAGAAGAGGAAGAGTCGAATGAGCGCCGGCAGGGTCCGCGCACAGTTTCTGGAGCCACCATGAGGCAGTGGCAAGCGGAGGGACGCGTCGCGGCAGAAGAGCCGAGGCAGAAGGAGCTGGAGGAGAGGCGGTGTGCCCAATGCGGCCAGTGGTGGGGAGTGGAGGTGAAGGATTGTGGCGGATGTCTCCGCCACATTTGCACTGGCTGCATGGCACCACCTCGGGACGGGCGCGGGGGGCGAACTGGAGCTGCAATGTGCAGGAGGTGCAGGGAAGAGACCGAAAGGCAACGGGGTGTCCGTAAGGCACCTCGAGCAAACGAAGAGGGGGATGAGGAAGAGTCAGAAGCGGAGGAGGAGGTACGGGGGGAAGAGGGGCATCAACCCGTGNCATGTCCCACATGCCTGAAGGCGGTGCAGGATGGGGGAAAATGCGCGATCTGCACGAGGCCTGCTCATCAAGAGTGCCTGGTGACAGGCCACTCCGCTTGGAAGGGCCAATGCCATCAGTGTGTGGGCAACGAGCTCCGTGAGACGGGCTGCTACCTCAGCTTTATCGCGAAGACCAAGGAACCCGCGTGCTTTGCCTGCCAGTAAGGGATGGCGGAGTTCGGAAAGGGATGTGGCATGTGTTTGAAGATGTGCCACCAGCGGTGTGGCAGAAGGGGTAAGGAAGGAGTATGGACCTGTCACCATTGCCTCGCTCAGCCCAGAAAAGAGAATTGGGGAGCAGACAATTCCGGGGTGCGTTGCTGCGGAGACACTTGTGGGGGGATCGTCACCGGAATGGCATGCCACTGCGAGCACTGCGGAGGATGGGCCCACGCGGAGTGTGCCGCTGAGGTGGGAAGGAACGAAGAAGGGCAGGTGGTGTACCGCTGCACCAGTTGCAGGACGTATGAGCGGATCCCGCACTGCTCTTCCTGCAAGAGAAGACTGGGTGCAGAATATATCACCACGGGAGCCCGATGCGAGGGATGCCACATGTACGTGCACGAGGAATGTTCCGCGCGATACCAACGGAAGGGCGGGGAGGTGGAGGCATATTGCCGCCCTTGTCAACACCGGCAGCGGCCGGGTCCACAAGGAAAGTTCACACGACTGCTGCGTCGATGAAACTCTGGGACAGAGTCTTGAAAAAGGGGGGGTTGGGGGCATCAGTGTCACGCGCAATTCCACCGCAGCTCCGCAGCAGAGATTCCCCGCGGAAGAAGGAGTTGGTGCCGCCTCAGATCCGCGCAGGGATGCTGGCTCCCGCGGACGCGGTTGAGCGAAAGGATGGCGCGGAATCAAGAAGGGCAGGGATTGGAATGCCCACAGGAAGGCCGCCGCGGACGAACACAACTCGTCTGCGGCGGACTCTCTAACCAGGCACCTAGGGGAAGGCGGGACGAGAAGGCGGGAAGACCAGCGGTGCAAAGAGAACAGGGGCAAGCCACGGAAGGATCCGCGGTCACTGACAGGGCGTACAGACTGGACAGCGGAGGAACCGAGCAATCGCGGGAGGAGCGTCCAATCAGCATCAGGAACCCAGCAT
>SZWC01024301.1:13331-25581 GCA_023375785.1 Penium margaritaceum
AGGACAAGCAGTGTGTGTGTGAGACCCGAGGTGCGTAGTCGCACCGCGTGGAGTCCAGGGAGAAGGAAGAAGAATGGTACGAGAGGGATGAGACCGCCGGCGTGTAGACACGCCGCGCGGAGTCCCGAGTAGAAAAGGGCTTCACTAGCAGTAGCACAAGGAGTCAGACTTGCTTGCCTTCTGAGTGACTCATGTACTCCGCATTCAAGTTTTACCTAAGACATTTGCCTACTTCTACTCCCGTTCATCGCCCTCTTGCATTCCGTTGCTCCTGAGCTTGATCTGCGGATTGTGGTCCGAGTGCGTCAAGGACCAAAAGTCCGAGTGCAGTGAGCTGCCGGCGGTGCCCCTTGCTTACACACGTCTGCGGAACAGGGTTCCGCGGAAAGGAGTCGGACGCCACAGGGTGGTGGACTCCCGTGTGGGAAGAAGTGGGCCGCGGAGCATTACGCATCGGTGAGGTGCCTACGCGGAGGTCCAGGCTTGCATTCCGCGGAACAGCCCTCGGTGGGAAACTGGTGGGTAGGCGTTGAGGTGTCTAAGAACAAGTTATAACGGTGAAGTGCCTGCTCCGCGGAGCTAGCGCGGAGCGCAACCGTCCGCGGAAGAAATTTAAAAACGCGGTGAAATTGGGGGCATCACACTCACAACATCTATGTGCCAATCACAACATCTTTGTGCCACTCACAACATCTCTATGCCACTCACAACATCTATATGCCACTCACAACATCTCTATACCACTCACAACATCTCTATGCCATTCACAACATCTCTATACCACTCACGACATCTCTATGCCACTCACAACATCTCTATAACACTCACAACATCTCTATGCCACTCGCAACATCTCTATGCCACTCACAACATCTCTATGCAACTCACAACATCCCTATACCACTCACAACATCTCTATGCCACTCACAACATCGTTTTGCCACTCACAACATCTATATGCCACTCACAACATCTATATGCCACTCACAACATCTCTATGCCACTCGCAACATCTCTATGCCACTCACAATATCTCTATACCACTCACAACATCTCTATACCACTCACGACATCTCTATGCCACTCACAACATCGCTATACCACTCACAACATCTCTATACCACTCACGACATCTCTATGCCACTCACAACATCGCTATACCACTCACAACATCTCTATACCACTCACGACATCTCTATGCCACTCACAACATCGCTATACCACTCACAACATCTCTATACCACTCACGACATCTCTATGCCACTCACAACATCGCTATACCACTCACAACATCTCTATACCACTCACGACATCTCTATGCCACTCACAACATCGCTATACCACTCACAACATCTCTATACCACTCACGACATCTCTATGCCACTCACAACATCGCTATACCACTCACAACATCTCTATACCACTCACGACATCTCTATGCCACTCACAACATCGCTATACCACTCACAACATCTCTATACCACTCACGACATCTCTATGCCACTCACAACATCGCTATACCACTCACAACATCTCTATACCACTCACGACATCTCTATGCCACTCACAACATCGCTATACCACTCACAACATCTCTATACCACTCACGACATCTCTATGCCACTCACAACATCGCTATACCACTCACAACATCTCTATACCACTCACGACATCTCTATGCCACTCACAACATCGCTATACCACTCACAACATCTCTATACCACTCACGACATCTCTATGCCACTCACAACATCGCTATACCACTCACAACATCTCTATACCACTCACGACATCTCTATGCCACTCACAACATCGCTATACCACTCACAACATCTCTATACCACTCACGACATCTCTATGCCACTCACAACATCGCTATACCACTCACAACATCTCTATACCACTCACGACATCTCTATGCCACTCACAACATCGCTATACCACTCACAACATCTCTATACCACTCACGACATCTCTATGCCACTCACAACATCGCTATACCACTCACAACATCTCTATACCACTCACGACATCTCTATGCCACTCACAACATCGCTATACCACTCACAACATCTCTATACCACTCACGACATCTCTATGCCACTCACAACATCGCTATACCACTCACAACATCTCTATACCACTCACGACATCTCTATGCCACTCACAACATCGCTATACCACTCACAACATCTCTATACCACTCACGACATCTCTATGCCACTCACAACATCGCTATACCACTCACAACATCTCTATACCACTCACGACATCTCTATGCCACTCACAACATCGCTATACCACTCACAACATCTCTATACCACTCACGACATCTCTATGCCACTCACAACATCGCTATACCACTCACAACATCTCTATACCACTCACAACATCTCCATGCCACTCACAACATCTCTATGCCACTCACAACATCTCTATGCCACTCACAACATCTTTATACTACTTACAACATCTCTATGCCACTCACAACATCTCTATACCACCCACAACAACTCTATGCCAATCACAACATCTCTATGCCACTCACAACATCTCTATACCACTCACAGCATCTCTATGCCACTCACAGTATTATTATGCTACTCTTAACATCTCTACGCCACTCACAACATCTCTATACCACTCACAGCATCTCTATGCCACTCACAACATCTCTATGCCACTCACAACATCTCTATGCCACTCACAACATCTATATGCAACTCACAACATTATTATGCCACTAAAAACATTTCTATACCACTAACAACATCTTTTTACCACTCATAACATCTCTATGCCACTCACAACATCTCCATACCACTCACAACATCTCTATGCCACTCGCAACATCTCTATGCCTCTCACAACATCTCTATACCACTCACAACATATCTATGCCACTCACAACATCTCTATGCCACTCACATCATCTCTATGGCACTCACAACATCTCTATCCAACTCAGAACATCTCTATGCCACTCACAACTTCTCTATGCCACTCACAAAATCTCTTTCCCACTCACAACATCTCTATGCCACTCACAACATCTCTATCCCACTCACAACATCTCTATGCCACTCACAACATCTCTATGCCACTCACAATATCTCTATGCCACTCACAACATCTCTATGCCACTCACAAAATCTCTTTCCCACTCACAACATCTCTATTCCACTCACAACATCTCTATTCCACTCACAACATCTCTATGCCACTCACAACATCTCTACGCCACTCGCAACATATCTATTCCACTCACAACATCTCCATGGCACAAACAACATCTCTATGCCACTCACGACACCTCTCTGCAACTCACAACACTTCTATGCCACTCAAAACACCTCTATGCCACTCACAACATCTCTATGCCACTCACAACATCTATATGCCAATCACAACATCTCTATACCACTCACAACATCTCTATGCCACTGAAAACATCTCTATACCACTCACAACATCTCTATGCCACTCTCAACATCTCTATGCCACTCACAACATCTCTATGCCACTCACAATATCTCTATGCCCCTCACAATCTCTATGCCACTCACAACATCCCTATACCACTCAAAACATCTCTATACCTCTCACAACATCTTTTTGCCACTCACAACCTCTATATGCGACTCACAACATCTCTATGCCACTCACAACATCTCTATGCTATTCACAACATCTCTATACCACTCACAACATCTCTATGCCACTCACAACATCTCTATGCCACTCAGAACATCTCTATGACACTCACAGCATTATTATGCCACTGACAACATTTCTATACCACTAACAACATATCTTTACCACTCACAACATCTCTATGCCTCTCACAACATCTCCATACCACTCACAACATCCATATGCCATTCGCAACATCTCTATAGCACTCACAACATCTCTTTACCACTCACAACATATGTATGCCACTCACAACATCTCTATGCCACTCACATCATCTGCATGGCACTCACAACTTCTCTATGCCACTTAGAACATCTCTATGCCACTCTCAACTTCTCTATGCCACTCACAAAATCTCTTTCCCACTCACAACATCTCTATGCCACTCACAACATCACTATCCCACTCACAACATCTCTATGCCACTCACAACATCTATATGCCTCTCACAACATCTCTATGCCACTCACAACATCTCTATGCCACTCACAGCATCTATATGCCACTCACAACATCTCTATGCAACTCACAACATCTCTATGCCACTCACAACATATCTATACCACTCACAACATCTCCATGGCACTAACAACATCTCCATGCCACTCACGACACCTCTATGCCACTCACTACATCTCTATGCCACTCATAACATCTCTATGCCACTCACAACATCTCTATGCCACTCACAGCATCTATATGCCACTCACAACATCTCTATGCCACTCAAAACATCTCTATGCCAATCACAACATCTCTATACCACTCACAATATCTCTATGCCATTCACAACATCTCTATGCCACTCACAACATCTCTATGCCACTCACAACATCCCTATGCCACTCACAACATCTCTATACCACTCACAACATCTCCATGCCATTCACAACATCTCTATACCACTCACGACATCTCTATGCCACTCACATCATCTCTGTGCCACTTACATCATATCTATGCCACTCACAACATCTCTATGCCACTCACAACATCTCTATGCCACTCACAACATCCCTATACCACTCTCAACATCTCTTTGCCACTCACAACATCTTTTTGCCACTCATAACATCTATATGCCAATCACAACATCTATATGCCACTCACAACATCTCTATGCCACTCACAACATCTCTATGCCACTCACAACATCTTTATACTACTTACAACATCTATGTGCTTCTCACAACATCTCTATACCACTCACAACATCTCTATGCCTCTCACAACATCTCTATGCCACTCACAACATCTCTATACCACTCACAACATCTCTATGGCACTCACAACATTATTATGCCACTCACAACATCTCTATGCCACTCACAACATCTTGATACGACTCACAACATCTCTATGCCTCTCACAACATCTCTATGCCACTCACAACATCTCTATGCCACTCACATCATTTTTATGCCACTCACAATATTTCTATACCACTAACAACATCTCTTTACCACTCACAACATCTCTATGCCACTCACAACATCTCCATACCACACACAACATCTCTATGCCACTCGCAACATCTCTATGCCACTCACAACATCTCTATACAACTCACATATCTATGCCACTCACAACATCTCTATGCCACTCACAACATCTCTATGGCACTCACAACATCTCTATGCTACTCAGAACATCTCTATGCCACTCACAACTTCTCTATGCCACTCACAAAATCTCTTTCCCACTCACAACATCTCTATGCCACTCACAACATCTCTATCCCACTCAGAACATCTCTATGCCACTCACAACATCTCTATGCAACTCACAACATCTCTATGCCACTCACAACATCTTTATACTACTCACAACATCTCTATGCCACTCACAACATCTTTATACTACTCACAACATCTCTATGCCACTCACAACATCTTTATACTACTCACAACATCTCTATGCCACTCACAACATCTTTATACTACTCACAACATCTCTATGCCACTCACAACATCTTTATACTACTCACAACATCTCTATGCCACTCACAACATCTTTATACTACTCACAACATCTCTATGCCACTCACAACATCTTTATACTACTCACAACATCTCTATGCCACTCACAACATCTTTATACTACTCACAACATCTCTATGCCACTCACAACATCTTTATACTACTCACAACATCTCTATGCCACTCACAACATCTTTATACTACTCACAACATCTCTATGCCACTCACAACATCTTTATACTACTCACAACATCTCTATGCCACTCACAACATCTTTATACTACTCACAACATCTCTATGCCACTCACAACATCTTTATACTACTCACAACATCTCTATGCCACTCACAACATCTTTATACTACTCACAACATCTCTATGCCACTCACAACATCTTTATACTACTCACAACATCTCTATGCCACTCACAACATCTTTATACTACTCACAACATCTCTATGCCACTCACAACATCTTTATACTACTCACAACATCTCTATGCCACTCACAACATCTTTATACTACTCACAACATCTCTATGCCACTCACAACATCTTTATACTACTCACAACATCTCTATGCCACTCACAACATCTTTATACTACTCACAACATCTCTATGCCACTCACAACATCTTTATACTACTCACAACATCTCTATGCCACTCACAACATCTTTATACTACTCACAACATCTCTATGCCACTCACAACATCTTTATACTACTCACAACATCTCTATGCCACTCACAACATCTTTATACTACTCACAACATCTCTATGCCACTCACAACATCTTTATACTACTCACAACATCTCTATGCCACTCACAACATCTTTATACTACTCACAACATCTCTATGCCACTCACAACATCTTTATACTACTCACAACATCTCTATGCCACTCACAACATCTTTATACTACTCACAACATCTCTATGCCACTCACAACATCTTTATACTACTCACAACATCTCTATGCCACTCACAACATCTTTATACTACTCACAACATCTCTATGCCACTCACAACATCTTTATACTACTCACAACATCTCTATGCCACTCACAACATCTTTATACTACTCACAACATCTCTATGCCACTCACAACATCTTTATACTACTCACAACATCTCTATGCCACTCACAACATCTTTATACTACTCACAACATCTCTATGCCACTCACAACATCTTTATACTACTCACAACATCTCTATGCCACTCACAACATCTTTATACTACTCACAACATCTCTATGCCACTCACAACATCTTTATACTACTCACAACATCTCTATGCCACTCACAACATCTTTATACTACTCACAACATCTCTATGCCACTCACAACATCTTTATACTACTCACAACATCTCTATGCCACTCACAACATCTTTATACTACTCACAACATCTCTATGCCACTCACAACATCTTTATACTACTCACAACATCTCTATGCCACTCACAACATCTTTATACTACTCACAACATCTCTATGCCACTCACAACATCTTTATACTACTCACAACATCTCTATGCCACTCACAACATCTTTATACTACTCACAACATCTCTATGCCACTCACAACATCTTTATACTACTCACAACATCTCTATGCCACTCACAACATCTTTATACTACTCACAACATCTCTATGCCACTCACAACATCTTTATACTACTCACAACATCTCTATGCCACTCACAACATCTTTATACTACTCACAACATCTCTATGCCACTCACAACATCTTTATACTACTCACAACATCTCTATGCCACTCACAACATCTTTATACTACTCACAACATCTCTATGCCACTCACAACATCTTTATACTACTCACAACATCTCTATGCCACTCACAACATCTTTATACTACTCACAACATCTCTATGCCACTCACAACATCTTTATACTACTCACAACATCTCTATGCCACTCACAACATCTTTATACTACTCACAACATCTCTATGCCACTCACAACATCTTTATACTACTCACAACATCTCTATGCCACTCACAACATCTTTATACTACTCACAACATCTCTATGCCACTCACAACATCTTTATACTACTCACAACATCTCTATGCCACTCACAACATCTTTATACTACTCACAACATCTCTATGCCACTCACAACATCTTTATACTACTCACAACATCTCTATGCCACTCACAACATCTCTATACCACTCACGACATCTCTATGCCACTCACAACATTATTTTGCTACTCACAACATCTCTATGCCACTCACATCATCTCTATACCACTTACAACATCTCTATGCCACTCACAACATCTCTATGCCACTCACAACATCTCTATGACACTCACAGCATCTCTATGCCACTCACAACATCTCTATCCCACTCAGAAAAATTCTATGCCACTCACTACATCTCTATGCAACTCACAACATCTCTATGCCACTAAAAACATATCTATGCCACTCACAAAATCTCTATGCCACTCACAACAACTCTATGCCACCCACGACATCTCTATGCCACTCACAATATCTCTTTGCCACTCACAACACCTCTATGCCACTCACAACATCTCTATGCCACTCACAACATCTATATACCAATGACAACATCTCTATGCCATTCATAACATCCCTATACCACTCACAACATCTCTATGCCACTCACAACATCTCTATGGCAGTCACAACATCTCTATGCCACTCACAACATCTTTATGCCACTCACAACATCTCTATGCCACTCACGACATCTCTATGCCACTCACAACATCTCTATCCCACTCACAACATCTCTATGCCACTCACAACATCTCTATGCCACTCACTATATCTCTATACCACTCACAACATCGCTATATCACTCACAACATCTCTATGCCATTAACAACATCTCTATACCACTCACGACATCTCTATGCCAATCACAACATCTCTATGCCACTCACAACATCTATATGCCACTCACAACATCTCCATGCCACTAACAACATCTCCATGCCACTAACAACATCTATATGCCACTCACAACATCCTTTTGCCACTCACAACATCTATATGCCACTCACAACATCTATATGCCACTCACAACATCTCTATGCCACTCACAACATCTCTATGCCACTCACAACATCTCTATTCCACTCACAATATCTGTATGCCACTCACAACATCTCTATGCCACTCACAACATCTCTATACCACTCACAAAATCTCTATGCCACTCACACAATTATTGTACCACACACAACATCTCTATGCCACTCACAACATCTCTATGCCACTCACAACATCTCTATGCCACTCACAACATTGTTATACCACTCACAACATTTCTATACCACTAATGATATCTCTTTACCACTCACAACATCTTTATGCCACTCTCAACATCTTTGTACCACTCACAACATCTCTATGCCACTCGCAACATCTCTATGCCACTCACAACATCTCTATACCACTCACAACATATCTATGCCACTCAAAACATCTCTATGCCACGCACATCTCTATGGCACTCACAACATCTCTATGCCACTCAGAACATCTCTATGCCACTCACAACTTTTCTATGCCTCTCTCAAAATCTCTTTCCCACTCACAACATCTCTATGCCACTCACAACATCTCTATCCCACTCAGAACATCTCTATGCCACTCAAAACATCTCTATGCCACTCACAACATCTCTATGCCACTCACAAAATCTCTTTCCCACTCACAACATCTCTATGCCACTCAGAACATCTCTATTCCACTCACAAAATCTCTATGCAACTCACAACATCTCTATGCCACTCACAACATATCTCTACCACTCACAACATCTCTATGCCACTCACGACACCTCTATGCTACTCACAACATCTCTATGCCACTCACAACATCTCTATGCCACTCACAACATTTCTATGCCACTCACAACATCTATATGCCAATCACAACATCTCTATACCACTCACAACATCTCTTTTCTATTCACAACATCTCTATACCACTCACATCATCTCTATGCCACTCACAACATCTCTATGCCACTCACAACATCTCTATGCCACTCACAACATCTCTATGCCACTCACAACATCTCTATACCACTCACATCATCTCTATGCCACTCACAACATCTCTATGCCACTCACAACATCTCTATGCCACTCACAACATCTCTATGCCACTCACAACATCTCTATACCACTCACAACATCCCTACACCACTCACAACATCTCTATGCCACTCACAACATCTTGTTGCCACTCACAACATCTATATGCCACTCACAACGTCTCTATGCCACTCATAACATCTCTATGCCACTCACAACATCTCTATACCACTAACAACATCTCTATGCCACTCACAACATAGCTATGCCACTCACAACATCTCTATGCCACTAATAACATCTACATACCACTCACAAAATCTCTATGCCACTCACAAAATCTTTATACCACTCACAAAATCTCTATGCCACTCCGAACATCTCTACACCATTCACAACATCTATATGCCACGCACAACATCCTTATGCCACTCAGAACACCCCTATGCCTCTCACAACATCTTTATGCCACTCACAACATCTCTATGCAATTCACAACTTCTCTATGCCACTCACAACATCTCTATGGCAGTCACAACATCTCTATGCCACTCACAAAATCTCTATGCCACTCACAACATCTTAATGCCACTCACTACATCTCTATGCCACTCACAACATCTCTATGCCATTCACAACATCTCTATGCCACTCACAACATCTCTATGTCACTCACAACATCTCTATGCCACTCACAACATCTTAATGCCACTCACTACATCTCTATGCCACTCACAACATCTCTATGCCATTCACAACATCTCTATGCCACTCACAACATCTCTATGTCACTCACAACATCTCTATGCCACTCACAACATCTTAATGCCACTCACTACATCTCTATGCCACTCACAACATCTCTATGCCATTCACAACATCTCTATGCCACTCACAACATCTCTATGTCACTCACAACATCTCTATGCCACTCACAACATCTTAATGCCACTCACTACATCTCTATGCCACTCACAACATCTCTATGCCATTCACAACATCTCTATGCCACTCACAACATCTCTATGTCACTCACAACATCTCTATGCCACTCACAACATCTTAATGCCACTCACTACATCTCTATGCCACTCACAACATCTCTATGCCATTCACAACATCTCTATGCCACTCACAACATCTCTATGTCACTCACAACATCTCTATGCCACTCACAACATCTTAATGCCACTCACTACATCTCTATGCCACTCACAACATCTCTATGCCATTCACAACATCTCTATGCCACTCACAACATCTCTATGTCACTCACAACATCTCTATGCCACTCACAACATCTTAATGCCACTCACTACATCTCTATGCCACTCACAACATCTCTATGCCATTCACAACATCTCTATGCCACTCACAACATCTCTATGTCACTCACAACATCTCTATGCCACTCACAACATCTTAATGCCACTCACTACATCTCTATGCCACTCACAACATCTCTATGCCATTCACAACATCTCTATGCCACTCACAACATCTCTATGTCACTCACAACATCTCTATGCCACTCACAACATCTTAATGCCACTCACTACATCTCTATGCCACTCACAACATCTCTATGCCATTCACAACATCTCTATGCCACTCACAACATCTCTATGTCACTCACAACATCTCTATGCCACTCACAACATCTTAATGCCACTCACTACATCTCTATGCCACTCACAACATCTCTATGCCATTCACAACATCTCTATGCCACTCACAACATCTCTATGTCACTCACAACATCTCTATGCCACTCACAACATCTTAATGCCACTCACTACATCTCTATGCCACTCACAACATCTCTATGCCACTCACAACATCTCTATACCACTCACAACATCTCTATGCCACTCACAACATCTCTATGCCACTCACGACATCTTTATACTACTAAAAACATCTCTATGCTACTCACAACATCTCTATACTACTCACAACATCTATATGCCACTCACAACATCTCTATGCCACTCACAACGTCTCTATACCACTCACAACATTTCTATGCCACTCACAACATTGTTTTGCCACTCACAACATCTCTATGCCACTCACAACATCTCTATGCCACTCACAACATCTCTATGCCACTCAAAACATTATTATGCCAATTACAACATTTCTATACCACTAACAACATCTCTTTACCTCTCACAACATCTCTATGCCACTCACAATATCTCCATACCACTCGCAACATCTCTATGCAAATGGCAACATCTCTATTCCACTCACTACATCTCTATGCCACTCACAACATATCTATGCCACTCACAGCATCTCTATGCCACGCACAACATCTCTATGGAACTCACAAAATCTCTATGCCACTCACAACATCTCTATGCCACTCACATCTCTATGCCACTCACAAAATCGCTTTCCCACTCACAACATCTCTATGCCACTAACAACATCTCTATTCCACTCACAACATCTCTATGC
>SZWC01024302.1:1828-12794 GCA_023375785.1 Penium margaritaceum
CGGCCGAAATTTCGGCCTTAAAAATGTGGAAATTACCGAAATTTAGAACATAGGTCATGACTTCCTTGGAGCTCGCGCTGTGAGACAAAGTGAGTGTCGACAGGATTGTGCTTCGTCCTCCACTCTCGCCCTGCAGGACGGCCTGCCTAGGCAGGGGTGAGTGCCTGGTACCCGGCGATCGACTTCTCTCCAGAGGACTGGTGCCCCGAATGTTGACTTGGCAAGGATAACTTACTTCAACGTTTTGCAAAGCGTCTGGGAAGACAACTTTCTGAGGTGTTTTGCAACACGTATAAGTCGAGTGTGTCCTGCCAGAGTATCGACTTCTCCACAGAGGTCTGGAGCCTAGCATTGATGTATGCAGAGGTATCGACCTCTCAGCCAGCAACTGCGCTCCAGAGGTCCCAACCTCAGTGCCCCATAGCTAGCTTGTCCTGAAGACCAGGCCAATCAGATTAATTCTTGACAACGATGTGGGAGTGAGGTGGATGGTTGTCACTTAGGGAGCCCTGTGTTGTAACCTAAGGCTCTTTTTGATCAGAGCTTTCCTGTGTTTACCTGGAGGCGGATGCTGCATGGTGGGTACAAACGTGTGCATCCTCTGCCACTTGGTGTCATGTACCTCTCATGTCACTGTTCACCTGCATGTGTACTTCGCATTCACACTTGTGCACGTGCAAATGTGTACACTAGTGCACGTGCAAATGTGTACACTTGTGCATGTGCAAATGTGTACACTTGTGCAAGTGCAAATGTGTACACTTGTGCAAGTGCAAATGTGTACACTTGTGCACGTGCAAATGTGTACACTTGTGCACGTGCAAATGTGTACACTTGTGCAAGTGCAAATGTGTACACTTGTGCATGTGCAAATGTGTACACTTGTGCACGTGCAAATGTGTACACTTGTGCACGTGCAAATGTGTACACTTGTGCAAGTGCAAATGTGTACACTTGTGCACGTGCAAATGTGTACACTTGTGCAAGTGCAAATGTGTACACTTGTGCATGTGCAAATGTGTACACTTGTGCAAGTGCAAATGTGTACACTTGTGCACGTGCAAATGTGTACACTTGTGCACGTGCAAATGTGTACACTTGTGCACGTGCAAATGTGTACACTTGTGCAAGTGCAAATGTGTACACTTGTGCATGTGCAAATGTGTACACTTGTGCAAGTGCAAATGTGTACACTTGTGCATGCGCAAATGTGTACACTTGTGCATGCGCAAATGTCTACACCTGTGCAGGGCGCGGTGTGGAGTCAGAAGTTCCCCGTGTCGATCTGGAGACCCATGCCGCCTGCTGGGTACGTGAGTGTGGGCGACGTTGCAACGCCTGGCTACGACCAGCCCAGCCACACCACAGTGTACCTCGATAGGAGCGACGGCACGTTTGCTCTTGCAGACGGGTTCGACCTGGTGAGTACCCCCCCCCCCCCCTTTCCTGTCTTTCCCTTATGCCCGGAAAATGTCCTGTTTGTGCATAGGGTTTGAGAATCTCCTCTTTTGCATAGGGGCCGAGAATGTCCTATTTGTGCATGCTCCGCAGAGTTTTCACAGGACTGCACTTTCTCCCTTTTGTTCGCAAAAGGATTATGCGTGTTTAGTTGTCACAGGACTGCAATTTCTTGTTTTTTTGCTTTTTTCGCAACAGGATTAGATGTGGTAAGTTTTCACAGGACTGCAATTTCTCCTTTCCGTCAGCAAGTGGATGAGACGTGGTGAGTGTGTTTGGCAGGCCACCTTCCACCATCCAATGACGTGTCAGCTTGGGTTTGAGAAAGGCAAAGTGTTGAGTTCGCGACGAGTGTTGCATGCATGGGCTGATGCCGGGCATTTTGCAGGGAGGGGGAGGGGGGGGGGGGGGGGGGGGGGGGGGCTGCCACGCTTTTTGGACTTTCACCGGCACTGCTGTGTGCATTGAGCACTTGTGCATGTTGTCTTTGGCACCACACAATCTACTGCGCACCTTCTCGAGTCTCAACATCTGCCCTTCTCATACATATACCTTTGCATGCCATGTGCCCACGTTCACTGCAACCAAAACTTTCAATCGCTCAAAATCTCTCTCCCAGATCTGGCGAGACACCGACAGCGGCGCGCGCACGCCGGTCACCATATGGTCTCCCCGCGCGCCCCACGGCTACGTGGCGCTGGGCTGCCTGGCCGTGCCCGACTACTACGAGCCCGACCGCGCCGCGGCGTCCGCACTGCGGTGCGTGCGGCGGGACCGGGTGCAGCCCGCCGACCTGGGACGGCTGCCCATCTGGAGGGACCGCAAGGGCGCTGCGCTGTGGAAGTGCAGCCTGTGGCAGTTGCACAAGGCATCCCGGACCTTCCTGGCGCACCGCGACCATGAGAACCCGGATCCACAGCTTGCGTTCGAAGTTGTGGTGGAGTGAGGGAAGGGCGACATCATGCACGATGGCCTTCTGCCCATCAAGAGGGAATCCAAGGGCGCAGCATGGTGGGAGACCTGCCTGCGGCAAGCGCACAAAGCGTGGGCGCGTCGGCTGCCAACCCCAAACCAAAAAAGATGGACAAGTCTGGCCCTCAGCTGAAGGGCAAGATTGATCCACAGCTCAACAGGAGTTGTATGATCAGCAGCTAGCCGAGTGTGATGCTCGTAGTGTCTTGCCTTGGCTTTGCTCATTTGGGGACACGCCGTTGGTTGCAAAAAGAGATGTGCCTAGTACGCTTCCAGTGCATCTGAGGTGTTTCTAGAAAACGTTATGTGCACATTTCATGGTGCCTTGACGTTCAAGTTGCACTTTTTCACGGATGCAATAAGGTTTCATTGTCGTTGTCATTAAGAATGATTGAAATTGGAAAAGAATCCATTGACACACCACCAGTGAAATAATCTCAATGAAATGAAAGCTTTGCATTCCAGCCGCGGTTCACAAGAAGTGCTGAATAGCTTGAATGCCCATGAAACTGAAGGTTTGACACTCCCCTACCTGAAGTTGAAAGGAAACATCCCTCACGTCTATGATGCAACTCTTTCCAAATCCCTTACCAATGTATGCGTATGGAGAGTGAGACCGTCATGTGTGGCAGACCCTCATTGTCTGCCACACAACGAGGGGAACGTTCTTCACCAGAGTGATGATGTAGTGTTGCTGTGTGTTCGCACAGGTGCCAAAACAGAATGACATCTTTACTTGTTGCATTTGTGCAAACACTTTCACAGTCTAGAGAAATGTGAAGAGTAGTTTTGATGTGTTTCTCACAACTTGACTTGTCCTCTCGAGCTGGCACTGAGTGGTGCTGAAAGACTGGCGCAATGGCATGCTCTCAGTCATGAAGCATGTATGTTAGCAACATTTCCATGGGTGTAACTCTCGTATCACACGTACCTTGAATGCTCGTACATTGTGTGTGCACCCATGTACACTTCACGATGATGTGGATTGCGATGTGCATACGTTCATGGATGCCCTCCGTGTTTCTGACTAGTTCATGGTAGGTGAACCAACTACCATTGTTTGTGGGGAGAGATATGAAGTAAAAACCTTCATCTCAATCGAGTTCCAATGTTTTTGTGGCTTTCACACCAGCCTCCAACGTTTGCGTCCATCATATGACTCAATGCGCTTGCTTATGTGTCCACCCCTCCCTCCCAACGGCCTCCCTTCACAGCAACCAACTTTGGCCACATCGGCTTTAAACTGGGTCTAATTAGAGACCACTGACATAGCGTAACACAAGTGAGTTGTTGAGGGTGTGGTTGAGGGTCAGTGTGACTTTCACTCCTGCGACTGCGACTGGGACTGCGATTGCGACTACCAAATGTGTGTGAATTCGAGTGTTAGTGTAAGTGTGAGTGTCAGTGTGACTGTAACTGTGACTACAACTGCGACTGCGGCAACGACTGCGACTGCGACTCCGACACCAACTGCAACCGACTACAACACCAACTGGAACTGCGAATGCAGCTGCGACACCGACTGCGATTGCAACTGCGACTGCAACTACAAGTGCACGGACTATGATTGTGATTGACTGCAATCATTATTGTGAGTCTGACTGATTGAGGCTGCTGTTGTGGGTTTTAGTACATCACTGATTTGTATTACATGCATAGTTGAGCGGATGAGTGTGTGGAGCGCTGAGAACACAATAGGAGGGGGAATGGAAGAACAACTTCATTGAAATTCACATTCAAAGGAAATACAAGGCAGTGAGTAAACACGATGTGTTCAACAAAGACTGGTTGCAGAAAGACTAGCCCTACGAGGTCTAGCATCTGTCACATCGTCCTCTACAAGGCTCGATTTGTGACCCTCTTCGTCATCCGATGCACTGTGAACGCCCCAACCATAGAGGAACTCGTCCTCTGAAAACTCGTTGCCGCCAAAGTTTGACTCAAACAGCCCATCAACCAGCTCATGGCTGGCTTCCAGGGACCACGCCTGCTGCACGCTGCTGCTGCTTCCGCTCTCGCCATCCTCCGCGCTGCTGCTTNCCAAGGGAAATACAAGGCAGTGAATAAACACGATGTGTTCAACAAAGACTGGTTGCAGAAAGACTAGCCCTACGAGGTCTAGCATCTGTCACATCGTCCTCTACAAGGCTCGATTTGTGACCCTCTTCGTCATCCGATGCACTGTGAACGCCCCAACCATAGAGGAACTCGTCCTCTGAAAACTCGTTGCCGCCAAAGTTTGACTCAAACAGCCCGTCAACCAGCTCGTGGCTGGCTTCCAGGGACCACGCCTGCTGCACGCTGCTGCCGCTTCCGCTCTCGCCATCCTCCGCGCTGCTGCTTCTCCTGCTCGTGCCTCCATACACTGCAATCTCCGAGTACAGGTCGATCTCGTCACCCACTGCCACTTCCTCCATGTCGCCGCCATCGCCATTGCTATTGTGTCTAGCCGCACTGTCACTGCTGCCCCACACGTAGAGAAAATCCTCCTCGGTGTACTGCTCCGCAGCCTCATCCAGCGCTTGGAGGAAACTCTCGTCCACTGCAACGACAGCTGCGCGTGTCTCCCGATTCCAATAAATGTAATCTGCTTCCGTGTACATGTTCTCTGCCTCCTCCACTGCTTCAAGCACCAGGCGATCAACGTCCTTGGCAGGTGCGAGCTCCACACCCCACAAGTACAAGTAGTCCTCCTCGCTGTACATTGCCTCTGCCTCCTCCCACGCCTGCCACAGGGACTGGTTCGGCGCCTGTCGCCCCGCGGTTTCTGCTGGCACCTGTGGCCCGGCGTTCTCTACCACCTCCTCCCGTGGCTCCTCTACCTCGCCCTCATGCCCCGCCTCCTCCTTCACTGTGGACTCTTGCCACTCATTCCCCTCCGCCTTTTCCACGGGCTTCAACCATGGCTCTTCACGCTTTGCTTGTCTTCCCCTCGCTCTCTCCTCTCGTTCCTCCGCCTCCCTGTCGTAGTTCTGCCACCACTCCTTGTAGCCTCTTTTCATGTCGTCCAAATCCTGTTTCGCCTTCTCCACCAAGACCCACAGCCGCTGAGCCTCATGCTTCTTCTTCAACTCCCTCGCACGCCTCCTCTCCTGTCTCTCTCGCCTCTTCTTCTCCTTTCCATCCTTGCCTTTCTCGCTCTTGTCAAGCACAGTCTGCTCGCAAGGCTCCCCGTGCATCGTCAAGGGAGAGCAGGCTGTCGAAAGCATCGCCCCACTCGGTGCAGTGGTCGTCGCCTGCAGGGGGAGAGCAGAAAGGTGGGAGACAGATCAGATCATCAGGCCAAGCTGGTGCAACAGATTCAGCCCAAAAAGAGCGATGACGCCAGACGAGTTCGCGGAAGGCTGACGGATAAGCAATGTACGCAATCAGTGCCACAGAGAGCTCACTGAAAACTGATCTTGCTCGAGTGGCCATGACCAGCACTTGCATCTTGCCCGTGCGTCACAGCAAACATGGATGGCATATGTGAAACCAAGCCAGATGGACTTGGTTCTGTGCCGTACCTGTTTGCCGCACTTCTGCTGTCCTCCTGCGATGGTTCCACGGGCGAAGCATGACGCTTTGTTAGGATCAGCACTCTGAAAAGAAGCTTCTTGGAAGCTTTCAGCTGCTGAAACTGCTGTTGCTCCATGCACATGGATCGTCATTACGGCCATCGCACTCAAAAGCTTGGAAACTGGCTATGGGTCAGAGCTGCAGTCTGCTGTGATAGTGAACCGATTGAAATGTTGCACTGAATGTTGCAGTGGTGGTGCTGGCCGGCTATGGATGCTGCAGGAGGGCTGAGGCTTAGGCCAAGGCTGGCGTGGAAAGAGCGTGGCATGGGGACGGGTCGGGCTGTCCCGCTCTCGTCGCTGCTGTGCTGCGCTGTCGATGGAGTGGCGGTGCTGCTGGCCGGCTGTGGCGTGGCCTCGTGGGCATGCTCGTTGCGTGATGCGATGTGGTTTGATGGGAATGCCTTCGCGGAGGCCGCAGAATTTGACTTGGGGTCCAAGCCAAGAATAGATTTTGACAGTGAACTACTGGGGAATCTGCAGCCCGTTTGCGCGCCAAACCAGCAGTAGAAATTTAAGAATTTGCAGATTCCTCCGGTTGAGTGCAACAGCGATGTGAGGGGTTGACAGGAAACGGTTTGTGACGTGAGATTGACCAACCACATAGCCCGAAGCACGCGTTTGGAAATCCAGGTTTGATCGCAGGAAGGCGCTCATGCAGAGTGCGCACAGAAGACATCATCGTCGGTTTGGCATGCAGCAGGGCCGACGATTTCGGAACCGCATTCTTGTGACCTGACGTGTCGGGGACCACCTGACGTCAGCAGAGTCTGCATCCATGGCTACTACGTTGAGCGGATCCCGACAGTGGCGGTGGCGATGTGTTGCAGCGGCTGTCTGCTCGTGTCGTTGTGCGTGCGAGTGCGGAAAAGACGACAGGAGAGCCAGCGAACATGGACAGCGGGACAGGGATGGGTCGGGAGATGGTGCACGCGGGCCATGCGGAGACATGAGCACGTAACATTGGTACCAACATCTGCCCCCACACGTGCCTGTTGGCGACACTGACGTGGACAGAGCTGTAACTGCACTGTGTGCTTTGTCTTGTGCAACTGCCGTATCGCGGNGATTTCGGAACCGCATTCTTGTGACCTGACGTGTCGGGGACCACCTGACGTCAGCAGAGTCTGCATCCATGGCTACTACGTTGAGCGGATCCCGACAGTGGCGGTGGCGATGTGTTGCAGCGGCTGTCTGCTCGTGTCGTTGTGCGTGCGAGTGCGGAAAAGACGACAGGAGAGCCAGCGAACATGGACAGCGGGACAGGGATGGGTCGGGAGATGGTGCACGCGGGCCATGCGCCCTGCAGACAACGGCGGATGAGGAAGCCGCGCTGAACGGCTCTGCGGAAGCACGTGCCGCGTTCTTCCGTTCAAAAAGCGTGACACCGGACGAGTAAGCCGATGTTTTTCTTGCACCTAGTCTGAACCAGCTAAGACACTAGGGCCGCCTCACCACCTAAAACGCCCTGTAACTGAACCCAGCTTTCCAAAACATAAACCTGTGGCAAAAAGCAGCGTTGGATTGAACAATTCCTGATTTTATAGATAATAAAGATGAAAATTTAATAGTTATGAAGGGAAAAAAAATCATGCTCTAGGAGTTTGAGATGCGAAAAGGAGGCAAGTGCCTTGTTTCATGTTCCTATAAAGCGCGGATGTAGGGTTTTGGTTTTTGGATAAGGGATGTTATAGGATGTTATCAATACTAATTAGAATATAATAGAATATTTAGGCACATCATGCACCCCAATTCAACGTAGCATAATCACACATGTCTTGAAGAAGCTCACATGAGGATGCAATCTTGATCTATTGCATTTCAGTTTATAATCATATCTCATTTTTATATTGATTTTATTTCTTGTGTAAGTTCAACATGAGCAGCTTCTTCCTTTCACCTTCACCTTCGTTAAAGGAAAGTTCTATGGGAGCACAATGGTGGAAGGATATGGGCATGAAGAAATTTTCTCAATGGAAATTTGAGGAAAATTTTCAGCAATTTGAAATGTAAACGTTTCATTTATTCATTATCTTCACGTACACCTCTTTCGAAATTTTCTGTTATGGCTGCTTCATACACAAGTGCAAAACCTTGGGACGTGTGGGAACCTATCAATGCTTCTACTCATGTTGTATTTCTTCTCTCCCAATCAGCCCTCGTGAAGATTGCAACATGTGAGCCTCATATTAGAAATTTTTTACTAGTTGAATATTGAGTGTGTCTGAGTTTGAAGAGCTCTGATATAAATTGTTGAGCAATGAAAAGGGTCTTTGTGATGAAAACTGAAACATGCCATAATGGAAGTAGAAGGAAATTTCAAAAACATCACCATGCTGTTTCTATCTGAGTGAAATATACTTATTTTTCATGAGTCGGAACTGAGCTATGACCGCGGGAGTCATGAAGTCAACAAGAGTTTGATTTTAATTGCTCTTGTTGCTTTACTGGAACACTAAAATACAATCTTTAGCACCATAGGTTTTTCTTCATTACGGGATGTTTCATTGACCTATTTGCATAATATTTCTTCCACTTGGACCTATTTGCATAAAGAGCCCAACATTGTGTTCAATACATATTGCATTGGCTTCCAAAATAAAAACATAAGGGGGATCAATTTTCCTTGATTCTCTTCCACTAGTTTTTTCTTCTATTGAGTGGAGGAAAATGTTCCAATGAAAGTAAGAAAGTACAAATATTGTTTTGATTCTACCCAACATTCTGATGAAAATCTCTTCATGAGGGTAGCGCGACCAGTGCTTCAACCATTCCTCATGTTTTTTGTTCCTATGGATGATTATCCTCATTCAAATTCTACTTAATACGTGTAAAAATTCTTGAACTCTTATTAAACCTTTGTAACTTTTAAACAGACTCCCCATGTAGGTCGTACAAAAGTTTATGCAACATTTGTTCTCGCATATTTTTCTTCAAATTATGTGAAAATGGAAGTACCGTTTTACAAGAATAGCTGCACATTGATATCCATATCCACATTCGTATCCATATCCATATCCATATCCATATGCATATCCATGTCCATATCCATAGCAAAATCCATACTTTTACCAGTAAGAATATCCATATCCACAATAGTTTCCATACCACAACCATTTCCACATCTAGAATCGATATCCATATTCATTTCTATAACCTTATCGATGTCCACATCCACATCAACATCCATGTTCTCATCAAGATCCATACCCAAATTCACATTCAAATTCATATCCACATCCACATAGATATCAATGTCCATATCCATGTCCATATCCATATCCATATCCATATCCATATCCATATGCATATCAATATCCATATCCATATCCATCTCCATATTCATATCCATATCCATATCCATATCCATATCCATATTCATATCCATATCCATATCCATATCCATATCCATATCCATATCCATATCCATGTCCATATCCATATCCATATCCATCTCCATATCCATATCCATATCCATATCCATATCCACATATCCATATCCATATCCATATATCCATATCCATATCCATATCCATATCCATATCCATATCCGTATCCATATCCATATCCTTATCCGTATTCATATCCATATCCATATCCATATCCATATCCATATCCATATCCATATCCATATCCATATGCATACCCATATCCATATCCATATCCATATCCATATCCATATCCATATCCATATCCATATCTACATCCGTATCCATATCCTTTTTCATATCCATATCCACATATCCATATGCATATCCATATCCACATCCATATCCATATCCATATCCATATCCATATCCATATCCATATCCATATCCACATCCATATCCATATCCATACCCATACCCATATCCATATCCATATCCATATCCATATCCATATCCATATCCATATCCATATACATATCCACGACACATCCATATCCATAACAATTCCGTATTTGTATCCATATCCATATCCAGATCCACATCCGCATCCATATCCATGTCCATGTTGTTGTCCATACCCAAGTCCAATTTCACATACATATCCCTTTCAATATCCATATCCATATCCATATCCATTTCCATATCCATCTCCATCTCCATTTCCATCCATATTCATATCCATATCCATATCCATATCCATATCCATATCCATATCCATATCCATATCCACATCCACATCCACAACTATATCCATATCCATGATCATACCCATGTTCATGTCCATGTCCATATCCAATCCAATCCATATCCATATCCCTATCCATTTCCATTTCCATATCCATGTCCATATCTTCATCCATTTCCATGTGTATGTCCACATTCATATCCATATCCATACCCATATCGATATCCATATCAATTTCCATGTCCATACCCATATCTATATCCATATCCATATCCATATCCATATCCATATCCATATCCATATCCATATCCATATCCATATCCATATAGATATCCATATCCATATCCATATCCATATCCATATGCATATCCATATCCATATCCATATCCATATCCATAGTCACATCCATGTTCATACCCATATCCACATCCACATCCATATCCATATCCATGTCCATATCCATATCCATATCCACATCCATATCCATATCCATATCCATATCCATATCCGTATCCATAACCAATCCATATCCATATTCATACCCACATTCATATCCATGTCCATATCCATATCCATATCCATATCCATATCCATATCCATATCCATATCCATATCCATATCCATATCCATATCCATATCCATATCCATATCTATATCCATATCCATATCCATATCCATATCCATATCCGTATCCATATCCATATCCATATCCATATCCATATCCATATCCACATCCATATCCATATCCATATCCATATCCATGTCCATGTTGATAACCACATCCACATGCATATCCAATTCCATCTATATCCATATCCATATCCATACCCATACCCATTTCCATGTCCTTGTCCATATCTATATCT